>JABASF010003172.1:0-11296 GCA_019776145.1 Harlomillsia oculata
GCATTTGCACAATGAGTGTGAAGTGTGATCAATTTTTGGATTGTTAATAAATTCGACGCGAGCAAATGCAAAAAAAAATGAAAGAGACATGCTCTGCTGTATGCAAAAAAACAGGCGTACGCATTGTGTTCTCCGAAGTACTAACGTAGATTTGAAACTATTGTTATTACTAGTTAGACTTTTTGAAATGTCTTTTTGTGCAATGGGAATGAAACGAAATGAATGTGCACCGGCTGTGACTCAAAAAGCTTTCTTTTTTAATGTCTCATCATGATTCTGATTCATCTTGATGGTCGCGCGCGCAGTTGTTCATTACGATTGCTTCTGTGTGCAAAAGAGAAGCTCGTGACATGAGATTACATCAAATAAGATAACACTAACACTCATTTCAAACCTTAGGTTTTGAACTGATCAATTAAATCTTGTCAACTTTCCACTAGTTTTAGAGTTTCCATCATTACCAGTACTGTATACCGTTGTCCAAAAAATTATGAAATTATCGCACCTTGGAATTGTTTTTTTGAAAATTGTTCAATCAAAATTGGGTAATTGAGCACAAGCCAAAGGAGCAAGACGACGGACGTCCACGTCCCGCTCAGATGAAACATTGCGATAAGTCAATTGAGTTTGGTATGAAAAGAGATGAAGATTCAAACGTTGTTGTTCATGAGAAGATAAAGCGCGAAGACGAGACACAAAGTCACAATTCCCTGCTTTCAGCTTTCATTGTCCGTGTAATCTGGTTCATATTATCTACATTAAAGTACGTACGCTACATGTAAGTTGAATAATTCTCCATGATGATGATGATGGCTTGTTATTCTGGTTGACTGGTGCTCGATCCTGGGATTGATGAGCCTGAAAAACTGTTCATATGGTTTTGGATGATCGGAAAGAGTCATCATCATAGTCTACTTATTAATGTGATACAAGCCCATTAGGAATTGGAGATGATGAGATTTAGAAAGCATGGAGAACATTGAGCAGAGAGAACAAAACTCCTGAGCTATTACAATGTAACGTATAACATTTGAATACATGAATTCGGATCATTGCACTTGAGGATGTGATTGTGATTATGATATCATTTTTGTTTTGTGTCAGATTTTCGAATGATTGGCAAGTCGTGGTCATGAAGAAGAAGAGCAATAAAAGCTCAATCCTTACGCTTCTCTCTCTCAACTTTGCCGAAATCTCTCAATCATTTCCAAACCTTTTATCTTTCCACATCCTATTTACGACGCTTTCAACGTTTTTGTCTCGTTCTACGAAGTACGAATTATGAAGTGTATTTAATAATTAATTGAGTATGAATTAACTGACCATAGAAAGCAATGACTGAACTATTCTTAAACTCTGTTGATCATAAATTTTGTAAATTGTAATTAAAATGTACGTCGTATCAATAAGATAAGTTGAGAAAGAAAGACGAACATCGACAAAATGACAGAAACATTCTAAAGAAAGACAAGAAGTTAAGAAGAAAGCAGTTTAATGGTGTGTTTAATAAAATATTCTTGTTGATGTGAGACGATGAGATGTGTTTGGTGACATTTTTTGATATGAGCAATGAGGAATTAAGGTAACGTGATATCGTTTCTTTGGACCAGAGAGTGCTATGTTGCGTATCCGTCTCAGCCCGTTTGGTGGGAGCAAGAGAGAAGTCCTAAGACGAAGAGAATGGAACACAAAACGTCATAATGGTGGACATCGCAGTGGTCATAATGATGACAATGCTCTTGCCCATTGTCACACATGATTAAAAGCGAATGAGGAACTTTTTTTGTCGCTTTCACAGAGAAGCCAGTGTGTCTCTCTTCATGATCTGCGGATCAAGATTATAAATTTTTTTTCTGTTATTCTTCTGTATATACACTGTAACAAACAACGTGGAGAAGAGGTACAGTTGAGAAGTGTCATTCCTTTTAGTGGACTTGGCCCAAAGTCAGGCAAAAGAGAACAACAATGCCAGTTATAATGATAGGAATATAATCACTGTATGAAATGTATGAAAGCTTGAATGGATCGCGTCGCACAGCGGACTTCTTCTCTTCGTCGTCATCTTTGTCGTTGTTGTTGAGTGTCGTGGTCTCGTTCTTCAATCTTTTTAGCCCATGTGCCCATCATCCCTCAAACTTCCACTTTGCTCAGCATTCTGCATCCAACTTATATTTGGCCCTGAGTCCTCCTCATCTTCAAAAATGCTATACTTATCACAAAGCTTACTATTTAAGTAAGTAGCAGTAGTTCATATCCTTTTGTATTCTTCATCTCCTTCTTACTTCATTACATAAAAAAATGTTTGCATGCATGCGGCCAGGGCCAAACCGGACTCAAAGACATGAAGAATAAGGATTTTTGAGCACACAATAACACATCCAAAAAGATGATGTGAATGTATGAAATAATAAAGCATGTGGACGAGAGCGGACAAAAAAATGAGCTGGTTTCCTTTTGTCTTGTTTTGATTTCGTGAAAATCCTGTAGGCACCTGGCCACGGAGAGTCGTGAGACAACCCGCTCTTCTTTTGTTTTCAAATATTTCTCTGTGGCACATGAGACTGCAATAACTAACTCACTTCTTTCTTTTTCTTAAACCTTCTTCTTTCAGTTTGACTTGGACTCATCACCTTACCTCATTTTCTTATTCCTCTGCTTATCAATCTAAGATAATAAATTGACATGAAAACGATACGACTATCGAGTATACGACTTTTCTTCGTTCTCGACATGTGCGACTTTGATGGAAAAGTTTCAAAAACCCAAGTCTTTCGGAGTTATTTTGAGACTAGGAATGTTAAATGACCGTTTTCCAAGAATTGGTTAATAATAATGAAGTTGCGACACAATCTTTTCCCATGTTCTTTCCGCTTTTTGCGAACGTACTCAAGCATGAAGGAAGAAGGTAGTTTAATAGGGATTTTTGTATTGTTAACACAAGCGGGAACATTGTTGTAATAAAGTTATAAGGTCTACTAATAATAACATTTTCTACAATTTTTTGTTATCTTGTTCTCCTCTCCGTTGAACGTTTTTGATGCTGGGACGGTAAAATTGTAGTTAGGATATGACTGAAGTGAGCCAAAATAAAACATCTTCTCGATCTCTCACAAGGGAGAAAATTGCAAAAACGCACGTAATCATAATAATGACGACCAATGTCCATGCACAAGTAAAGTGACCGCCGGGAGATGCATCCCACCTTCTTCTTAGGACTTGTGGCCGTTTTTTTTATCTTGCGGGTTGACGATGAACACGAAAATCGTGTCTTTTTGTGTACAGGCAGAAGCAGTGGCTAACATGTATTTTCGTATTGTGGAATGAGTGAAAAGAATCGTCTCGAACAGAGTTTGCAATTGCAAGAATAAAAGCAAGGCAAATTTTCGGAACAAGAATGATACATGAGATGTGAGATGAGCATCTTGTCATCATCATCATCTTCATGTCCTCATCATCCCGTCGTCGTCGTGTGTGTGCTTTTGCCATATGCACAATAAAATAATGCACTGACTGGGTCCATGGTGAGAATTAATGATACACCTTCCGGGCACCACAAAATTTTGATTGTTCCATCTTTTCACCCGAGTATACACACACAAAAAAAGGAATCTTTCTAACATTCGAATGCATTACTACGAATCGGTGTTGTGGACACAAATTGTGAATGATCAAGTGCAGTCCTTTGTCCAAAAACAGAATACAACATTGTATTATTCTACTTCATAATGGTAATTCACACAAGGGGGTTGGTTTGCCCCATTCGTTCACAACTCAATGCAGACTTTGAAGACAGGAGAAAATTGGAAATTCATTTTTCTTGAGAAACCATTTAAATTGACAATCAGGGAAGCTGTATTTGCCTTATGTAAGGTGATCATCATGTGCCAATTGTCAACACATGGTTGGTCACTCTATATTCCAAATGAGAGGAGTAACGAGGAGAAATGTTCAAAGTCAAAGACGACGGGATTCATCATTTGTACCAAATTACACAGTCATTTGGACTCTACGACTTCGTCAACGTGTCAATCCACCGATGGATTTCTCGGAATACGACTTTTGTACCAAATTAGCTTCGTACAAACATGCCGCATGACTTTATCCCAATGAATTGCTTGTCATTTCCTCGTCGCTCGCTCTGCTTTGTGAAAAATATGGTAGAAAGGTAGAATAATGGAAATCATAAACATAATCAACTTGCTCGTACATTTTCATTTTAAAAATCTTATCTGGTTTTACTTTTACGGTTTTACGGCCTTCCAGTTTATTGGTTGCCGTTAGTATTTTACAACTGTAACACTTATTAAATCAGTTCGTTCAATTCAATTATTGAATTATTATTGCTTTGCTGTTCATTACTTACCCTATATTACCTCTAAAAGAATCGGTCTGGGCTTTCTCTGACCACTGACAAAGAATCGGTCTGGGTTTTCTCTGACCACTGACCACCGACATGCGACATTTTAGACATTTGAATTTTTAACCATCCGAATTCAGAAGAATGCTCCACTTTATTTCAAAAATATGAAACACGAAAAAAAATTCAAAAAATGTCAGACTACAATAAAAGTATCAAGGAACAACTGGATCAGTTAGCTCACTTATGCGAAGCTCACATGAATGAAATGGTCGCACAAAATAAAATGAAGAAGTTTTTCAAAAGTTTTTCGAATCCGCAAACCAGGAAATCAAGCGTTTGCAAGCTGAAAGGCGAAACTTGGGGGATCTTAAGAAACAACAAACAGTAGAAGGTACAAACCTACAAATCCCTCAACGATGTATTGTTTTGAATGCAAATGCTTATCATTTAAAATACCTACTTTAATCCGTAATCAATATGAAATTATGATTATAGAGCTTTCAAAAACTGCGGAATCTCTCAAAACCCGATGCAAGGAATACGCCAACCAGCTTGACGCTGAATTTTCCACCGCCCTTGCAATTTTCATGGACACTTTCAGTACACTCAAAGTATCCATTGAAGAAGCTCAAGTGACCATGAACCAATCCTCAACACAATCAAGTATTAAGAAACTTCTCGGGGATTCCATGACAGAATGTCGCAAAATCGTCAATTCCGTTCAGGAACAATTCTCCAGTCTTCAGTCGCAATTTCAAGCTATCATCATGACTTTGAGTGAAAATATGACCGTTCCAAACCGAACTCAAATACAATGAAAGTAGTCAATCCAAGGATCAATAAAGCTCTTCATTGAATCCATTCAAATTCATTAAATCCATGTAATCAATAATTGCATTTCAAAATCATTCAAGAATTTAAAAATTCGTTACAAAATCCTCCACAAATGCGTCTTTGTTTGTTTTTTGTCTTTATTTCCAACATTTCCTAAAGCGCAGAGCAGAGTTTCTGCGCCACATTCAATAAAACAGGTTTTGTATTCTTACTGCATCTTTTTAAAGAATACGAGGTCGATTCAAAATAGCCGTTTTTATGCTATTTATTTTGTGTATTAAAAAATTCCCTTGTTTTTGAAAGGTATCGGTTTGATATTCAATATCCACCTTTGACCTTTGATCAGTTGACAACCCTTGCACATGGCTGAGTAAACAGTTGACACTAATAATGGCGGAGGTATAAACCTATCTCAATATCCGAAATTCATTGAAGTTTTTAAGGCGTATTCGTTGTAATTTGTAATCACTTTTAATCTATTTTAGGAACTGCGAAAGAATTTACTGCAAATTGTGAACAGGTGCAACTTTTTAGACTAAATGTGTTTTAATTTTAATCATAATTCATAAGGTCATTCAAGTTACGTCGTTTATTACATGGTTGCGTTTAATTGGATTTCAATAGTATCGATGGGCTTCTAGCAATTTCGATAGCTGATCGGGACGGAGTTCCTATTTTGAAAGGTAATTACGCCAAGAATTATTTTATGTGCTTAGTGATTCTAAAAGTTTATTATTAGTATACAAGTTCAACTATCTCGGCAATGGCACTTTCGGCACGTGACGCGTTCTACCGAAATCTCAATTAAAGCTTAATATTTACATAATTTGATAATTTTAGCAAATGTCGACAGTGCACCAGAGCTTGCAATGAGAATGAATTTTTTATCCACTTTTGCAAATGCAACTGATCAAGCAAGTAAACTCGGAATGGGAAGGAACACAAAAATCATCTCAATGTTCCAGAACTTTCAGGTATAACAATAACAATCAGTAGCACTATTACTATTGTACAATAAGTAAAATTCATACCCATTGAAGATTAAAATCTATAACTAATTAATATTAATAAATTAATTAATTTAGGTGGTACAACTAAACAAAATGCCAATCGTCGTCACACTCATTGCCCGAAGTACCGCGAACACTGGATACCTGCTGACCTTAGAACAAAATTTGGATCCCTTAGTCGAAGCTCTGTTGAAGGATATTACAATGTCGGATTGTTAAAGAATACAATCAAAAAAATCCTGTCGCCAAATCCTCTCACTCAAGTCGTTTCCTGAAACTTAAATGTTTTTAGTTAAAATAGAATTTGAAATAAAATAATTTCCAGGCATTCCAATTTTCCAATTCCAGGAGATATCACTATTCATTTTCCATCCAGATCCAAAAATCCAGAATTTATTAATTGTTATTCATTACATCATTAAATCATTACATTACATTACTGAGATCCGATTGTATTCATCCTATATAAGTCTATTTGCTGCACGCATTTTGTAAAGGACAGCTTACGAACTACGGAGAATATTGCACGTGCAGGCAGAGTTTGTAGGAGACGGCAACGCATGTTAACAATTTCGATTCTCATTTTTAAAAAACTAAGTAGTGTTTTTAAAGCGAATTAATTGTAATTAAGTGATCAAAATGTCGTTTTTTATACGTAAAAATGGAAGAGTGCCTTCCAAGTTTGGATCAGAATCGAAGAATCCTCGTCAGAAGAATAAAGATGTGAAACTTCGACCACGTCACAGTGAATTTGGAGCAAAACACGCCAAAGCTCAGAGAAGAAAAAGAAATAAAATTGATAACATTGATACCAATTTTGGAAAAGGGATCGGACGGAAGCGGAAGATTGACAAAGATGAAGAGATCATCAGTAGCAGTGAAGCAAGTGGGAATGAAGATAATGACGAAGGACTTGACGAAAGTTTGTTAGGGAAGAAACCAAAAGTTGACGAATCTGAGAAGAAGAAGGTGACGAGTGACGAGGAATATGAGGACGAAACAGCTCAAGAAAAAAAGATCCGATTAGCTAAATTGTATTTAGAAGAGATAGAAAGAGAAGAAAAAGAACGACGGAATTTGACTGAGATTGATGACGATTTGATTGCAAATCGTCTTCGAGAAGATCAATTGGAACATGAAGGAAGGCTTCGAAGGGAAATTGCGGATTTGATCCAACCGGATTTGTCGAATGTGACGATTCTAAAGTGTCCCAAATATCTCAAGAATTCTGTTACTTGTTTATGTATTTCGGGGGATGATAAATTCATATTTTCGGGGTGTAAAGACGGGCATTTGATCAAATGGTCGGTGACGGATAAGCAAAAAGTGGATATGGTGAAGAGGAAGGAAGTCTTATCCAAGAGGAAGAAGAAGAAAGGTCATGCTGAGAAAGCAAATTCCAATCCGAATTCCTGTCATTCCTCAGCTATTTTGGCTATTGCTATTTCAACTGATGGAAAGTTCCTTGCGACTGGTGACAAAGACAATCAAGTTGTGATTTGGGATCCGGACACTTTGAAGAGGATTCACATTTTTACTGGTAATTTTAACAAAATAAGTTTCCAATTTCCAATGAATTTTACATATTTTTTGGTCTTGTCTACAATTACTGACTGACTGTATGAATTCAAACAGGTCACAGAGGTCCGATTCGGGGATTGGCATTCCGTAAGAAAACGCATACATTATTTTCCTGTTCGGAAGACAAGACGGTTCGTATTTGGTCACTGGACGAAATGGGCTACGTCGAAACACTCTTTGGACACCAGGACGCTGTAAGTTAATTCGTTACTTCGTTACCTGCTGCTATACCTATTACAATAACTCATTTGCAGAATAAGTAGAATTCACTGAATTCTATGTATTTTAGGTAACATGCGTCGATGCACTGAGTCGTGAACGTGCCATAACTGGAGGTGGGAGGGACAACTCGATAAGAGTTTGGAAAATAGCAGAAGAATCCCAATTGGTGTACAATGGTCACTACAATGGAAATATCGACTGCGTCAAATTGGTGAACGAAGAGAACTTTGTGTCAGGTGGTGAAGATGGACACTTGTGCACGTGGAATGTTAACAGGAAGAAACCTCAGTTTGTGATTGACAAGGCTCACGGAGTCAATCCAAATATGAATGACATGAATGAGGAAGGAAGTCCTCGGTGGATCACCGCTGTGTCATCATGGACCAATTCAGATTTGATCGCTTCTGGGTCGTCGGATGGATTCATACGGTTTTGGAAATGTGGAGATAAGTTCAAATCCCTGACGGAAGTGTTCAATGTACCTTGTTCTGGATGGATAAATGCGTTAGAATTCTCAACTGGGGTTGAAAGGGGGAAGATGGAAAAGTTTATTGCAGCTGGGGTTGGGAAAGAACATCGATTAGGTCGTTGGTTTGATAATGTCAAAGATGCGAAACAATGTATCGTCTTAATTCCTTTAGTAGTCAAATCAAAATGACTCAATCCATCAAATTAATTAAGATTCTTTCGAGCTTTTTGTATATTGTATACTGAAATTTTTAGTTTAATTTAATCAAATTGTCCTTCTACTGATAAACTGATATGATACAATAAACATTCAACTCTTCTCCCGAATCCTGATTTTCTTGTCATCTTTGCAATTTTGGTGCTACCCGGCATTTGTCGTCATGACTCTATTTCTTTGCATTACTTGCAGTACTAAAGCTGGCCTGTCTGTCACGTCTGTGGTCTCTTCATTAGATTTATGGTCACACAGAACAGAAGACAACAAACTCTTACAAAACTTACAATCAGAATGATGAATAAGGTTAGGAGGACGTAATAATTTTTATTACGCAACATTGTCAAAAGTGTCACTGTGTTTATGATAGTAGTGTGATGCCATGAGTAGATATTTTAGTACGGATGATTGCGCACGGAAGAAAATGTTTCCACAGGAGGAAAACAACGAAAGTAACCGACGACTGACACACACAGTACGTCGAGGTCATGTCACTAATGACCATGTAGATCAGTGGCCATTTTCCGGTACTGTCAGAACTGCTCAATCCAAACGTGCAAATCAGGAGCAGTACAAATTGGAGTTGGATAGACAAATCCACGAAAAGAACCGTCTTGCCGAGCAAGAAATGAAGAGTATGAGCTGTAAAAAGGGTATTACTTCACTATAAACTGTAAGAAAGATGCAATTTTTTGACATTGATTCATTTTCGGGTTCTTGATAACCGCAGCTACTCTTCGAAACTGCAAACAGGATGACGTTAAGAACCCTTCAAAAACCTGGCCTTTAGTTTCAGATAAGAATACTTCAAAGATCCCAAAAAGATGCACTCAAGGGACTTCTGTTTCCCGACCGTCTTCGAAAACGAATCTTGAAAACTCGTCAATTCCCAGTCCAGCGACTGAACGAAAGGAAGAAGTTGGGATCAAAATCACGGAGAAAGCGTCGTCTTCGCCCAAAGTTACTGTTGATGCGACAACGTCCACAAAACCTAAAATGGTCGATGCAGCTATTGATGTGGCCAGATCCTTGTGTTGTACTCCAGTGACGATTTCTGGTCATTCATTAGTGCTATCATCACGGCATTTGGGCGTGTCTGCTAATTACGATAAAGATAGCTTTGATGATGGAGATCACGAAGCTATCGACGCCTGGAAAAATATTCCACCTCTTGCAACTGAAGTATCCGAAAACAGTGCAAAATCGAAATCCACCGTTGAAAACACTATTGACTATTTTGCAAATGAACTGGAGATGGATCCAAATCAAAAGGCGTTTTTGGAAGTACCTGTTCCAACGGCCCCTGAAGCATACTGCGACAATGCGTCATCATCGTTACCTTCTCCAAATTGTCAAGATACTTCGGGTACTAGCATCGACATTGCGATTCATGAATTGGAAGCTGCAAATTGTGCAAATGCATGTGGGGATGCAGGAATGGATACTAAAGAAGACAGTGATATTTTCAGTACTCCGCCGGAGGAATGTGTGAAACCCACACTTCCATGCAGAAATGTGAGTCACTTTTCAATTGGAGACAAAAGTGTAATATTTTAATTTGATTTCATTCGTTACATTTCATGTAATCATTTTTTTCAGAGATTAAGCCATCCAGAAAGTGATGACGACTTCAATATAAGCATTTTGGGACCTTCCTGTGCACAAACTATTAAATCCTTGATCGTGAGTCCCAAATATGCGTACTTTTGGGTTAGTCATCAGGACACATCAATAATCGAGGATTTTAAGGAGACGGATGAGACAACGCTTCACCAAGCATGGGAAGTTGAAGAAGCGAAACACAAACGTCCAGACAGTGCAAAAAACATTGATGAAATCCCATTGAAGCCACCTGCCAGTTCGTATTATCTCCAGGATGATATTTTCGACGAGTCTGGTGAACCGGGTCCATCCGATATCAACGGTAACCAAAGTCTGCATGCCGACAGTACAAATTCTCAAATGGTGAGTTGTTGACCCGATTTGAATTCTACTGGGTTTGACATGTTTGTTTATTGTTTGGTTGTCAAAAAGTGCAATTCTTCGTGTTTTATAGGACGATTCTATTGTATCGGATTCCATCTTCTTTGATGCTGTCAACACGTCGATGAATAGCGAAGAAGTCGCAAATGACAATGACAACGACACTTACCCTTACGATGATTCATTTGTTGAGGACATTTCTGAACATGACGATGGAGGAACCCAAAACAAAGACATCTCCAATGAAAGCAGGGAAGAGGAATTCTGTAGTTTCGACGCCGATGACAATTTCGATGAAAATTGTTTTAAAAAGAGATCGCAATGTGTATTAATAGGTATATAAGATTCCGTGAATTCTGTGATATAAAGAGTTGTCCGAGGTTAAGCAATAATTGTGAATGACATTTTTATTTTTAATTTTTAATCACTAAAAATTTTTTGAAAAGCAGATCACGTGACGGTATCGAAAATCAAACCGGAAACTAGAGAAGTGGGAGTTCAAGTTCTTTTCGAAGAGATTTGCAACAAGTGCAAATGTCAAGATCATACAAATGAAAAATGAGTGAATGAATTTTGTAGCATTTTTGATTGAAATTGCCCTATAGTAAGTAATAATATAATAAT
>JABASF010003173.1:0-11294 GCA_019776145.1 Harlomillsia oculata
GGAATGTCCAAAGAGACTCTGACTCCATCCACACGGAACATTTTCCAGGTTCCCGTATTTATTTCTAAACTCCCAGCTGTATGTATGTGACATGTACCATTAGTTCTTAAAATACGGGGTTATGAGATCAAATTGTGAGTTACAATACATTAGAAACATGCTACTAATATGATTGACTAGTAGTTTTTGCATTAATATTGGACATTTTCATAGTATCGTACCTGTCACAGCTCACTGACGATACTAATGACGAGTCTTTACCCTGACTCCAAAGGCCAAAGAGTATAAAAGCAATGGGGATGTGTCCGTCCCACGTTACGTACGGGTCAATCGGTCCAGTTCGTTTTTATGCACAAAATGAACCAATTATCAGAGTTCATTACGACCTATGACCCCGGGACACTTTTTTGAATTATGTTGCTCTACTTTGTTATACTCTTATACTGTTTGCCCTTGACCCAAGACCATGTTTACGAAGGTTGGATTTGGATTTCAGTTTCGAATTAATACAACGCCGTACATTCGTTTTGTTCTCTGTTGCATATTCATTCACGCATGTACTTAATAATAGGTAAATGTGGATTGTGGATGGAAAGATGGAATTATTGGAATGTGGAATTGCGACAGTTCTCTTGATTCATTACGTACGGGTCAATCGGTCCAGTTCGTTTTTATGCACAAAATGAACCAATTATCAGAGTTCATTACGACCTATGACCCCGGGACACTTTTTTGAATTATATGTTGCTCTTCTTTGTTATACTCTTATACTGTTTGCCCTTGACCCAAGATCATGTTTACGAAGGTTGGATTTGGATTCCAGTTTCGAATTAATACAACGCCGTACATTCGTTTTGTTATCTGTTGCATATTCATTCACGCATGTACTTAATAATAGGTAAATGTGGATTGTGGATGGAAAGATGGAATTATTGGAATGTGGAATTGCGACAGTTCTCTTGATTCAAAAATTGATAACGAACAAAGGAATAAAGGAAGGAAGAAACTATACTTTCCTCCAGATAGACATTTTTTCAATTTGTCATTCTGAAAAATCAAAATTCACAAATCCTTTCTCTTCATGTCCTGCTCTTGCACGTTTTGGGAATTTGGGATACGCTCTCAGACTCACATTGACAAATCACACCTTGATTTTCGAGTGCGTCATCACCTCATCACGTCAGCAGCATTCTGATAATATTCTCATGTGACCTTGCATCAATATGCAAAATGCAACAGTGTGAATTCGTGAATATCTGAATATGAATGAGGTTCTATGGATCTCCGGTGCCGCGTGCACTGTCAGAGTCAGATGATCTGCTTTGTTATAAACAGTTTCAGTTCAGTTGCTGTTCAAGAAAATGGCTACGTTAAATTCACACAACAGGAAAGAAACTTCCAAACCATTCATCATTGAACTTAAGAGCATCAATTCATTCGAGGGAAAGCTTACGCAGGCCAAGTTCGTTAACATTGTGTTCATGGACGAAAAGGGTACGAATAATGAATTTAATCATAGAGTAATAAATTGAGACAGGATGCATATTAATATTTTAATTGAATTTATTAGATGACTTGACGGATAACAACGCTTCAGCAGCAGCATTTCGAGTGAGCGATCATGAAAATAATGACGTGTCATACGTTCACGTCAAGTCCATGGGTGACAAAACCATTCTCACATTTGTTTTACAAGAGTACGAATGGATGCAAACTGTGTACATGAAGGGATCCGGGGTAGGCGACATGGAACGATAAATGTTTCAATTTTTGAATCAGATTAATGTAATCATCAATCAAATTTAATTACATTAGGTTGTGCAGTTATACGACCCACTAAACAAATCCACAGCAGAATGCTTGTCGACAGTCAGTTTTAAATGTCTAACCACAAAAGTGAAGTACAACCTGAGAAATACGGATTCCAGTTCTCGAATACTAAAAATAACGTCAGCTTTCAATTCAGGTGTTTTTGACAATACCAAAATGCATGTGAGTTTAAACTTCATCATTTACATTACTTTACACAATGTTCAAGTGCATCAACTTTTTCGCATTGTTCCCTGTTTGAACAGTTTAAAGTAATGAACACAGAAGAACGAAAACATTCGTTCTTCCCATTTGAACAAACCATACTGGCTGAAGTGAAAATGGGCTCTCGCTTGAATACCTGTGCACATATTAGGTTTCTTACAGATGATGATCAAATGACCTTCAGTCACAGGAAGTACATTGTGGCATCTTGGGTCACGTTTGTAAGCTCATATTACTCAAGATTTAATGGAAATATCGTTTCAACTTCATGTAAAACGAGAATGCTTTTATAGATGCATTACGGCTTGGATGAAGAAAATCATACGGATTTTGCGATAACGTAACCGAAAATAATTCTCAAGATATGAATGACTCAAACACTCTTTCAAGTCCGTTCGCTGTTTTCATAACCGCAGAGTACCTGAACTTGCACAATACAAAATACCATGCCCAAAATTGTTCTCATTCTCAACTTTTATCGTACCTCTTGAATAAAGATAAGATAACGACCAATCAATATTATTATCAATTGGTTTTTTGTGCTTACTTTCGTAAAAGTTAAACTATGAGTCTTGTTTCCGTCCACTTATACATTAATAGTTGTTTGTTTGATGTGCTCCACATTATTAAAAAATACGCTTCATTATAATTTCTAATTTCTGCAGAGTTAAAATGAAACTTCTAACAACAAACTTTATAAGGTCGCTAATAAAATCAGTAATATTAATATTAGGTATCAGTTTACTTGTAGTACGTGAATCCACAAGTTTAAACGTTAAAAGCATTCCGGGAACAGTTAACAAACCCGTGCCCCTAAATGGAATTACAATAGACACTCAATATGCAATCGAGTATGATTTACCGAACACCTTGCCTTTAATTAAGGTAAGGGCTGTGTTTAATTGGCGATTGGGGATTCTGTAATTTCAATTTTAAAGTCATTTATAATTTGCAGCCACGATACGCTGTAGAGATAAGTCTTCTTTGGCCAATAAAGAGAAATACGAGACAAGTCCAATGTCCTTTGCGATACACGATCCTGCAGCCAAGCAGCCAAATGCTCACTGGACAAATCCCTGAACTAGTCGTGGAAAACGGGTAAGAAGAGTAAGAACTTTTTACGGAAATGTGGGAACAAATAATGCTACGCTATGTGAATGAATGTGGTAGAGAAATATTTAAATGAGCAAACAATTTCCATGTTTAATTAAAGCGAGGAAAAATCCATTTTCGAGGCTTCCAGAACCTTGTGTTTCGACCCTTATTTAAACAACATCGAGGATTTCAACAACACGGCTGTGGTTTTGTTAACATCTTGTAGTTTGGAACCTTTAAGTGCCACCGTGATTCTTAATTACAATCCAAGAGAGCCTTTGTCCCTTGATTTCGAGTACTCATTACACTTTATCGACTTTATGTCTCACAGTCTTGCGAGTATTGCCATTTAAAATTAAATGCGCGTTCCTTGGTTTTACATATGACAGACACGCAGAGAGGTTTCGGGTCACTACGATTTCACCGACCGCACCGCAGTACTATTATTACAATTTCACCTAAAGTAATACTGCCCTCGTGAAAGTGACCTCAGATGATGACCTTTGTATGACTTTGTCTATCCAACGACCAACTGTTAGGAATTTATATGCATTTCTATGTAAAATTTTGCATCTATGATGATATGATGAATAATTGATGATTGATGATGGTGATTGAACACTAATTCTCACAGTGCCCCGTTTACGATCTTGAATCCAACGTTCGTTCCTCCGGGTACTGGCAAACAGTTTCCTCTAAATCTGGAATGACTGTACAGGTCAGAAACACGCTAGCTATTTGTAGCATGTTACATTATTTGTAGATTTGTACTGGAAACATGATCCACTGAGGCTTTACCATTGGGTTTCACTTTCACTACAGAAATCCGACTTCCCTGATGGTTTCTTCCTTGTTTTCGTTGTAAGCAGCACAGACAAAAATTGCGAAAACAATAACGGTTTCCAGAAGAGAAACCAAGTTTTGCGACATCCTCGACAAAAGACCGTGACTTTTAGTATCGTGAGATCCTTAAACAATTACACGTGGCCTGTGTTGTTCCCAGTGTTTGTGGTTTTTCTCCCGTTGTTACTTGTGACTTGGATTTTCTTCGTTGTTTTCCAGAAACACATGTATTTAATCTGAAATTTATTGCAGTTCATTGATTTTACCCTTGATTGATTAGTTGATTAACAATCAGGTTCTTATTTATGGGACAGGGTACGAAATTATAAAGAAATTGACGTGAACATTCACACTGCAAGACGAACCAGTGAATTTTACGAACGCAATGCTGTAAATCTGGACAGTCGAGACACAGTAGAAGCTAAGAGCCGAAAACCGTTGCTTGACTGGTTCAGATCTAACATTTTTATGGCGTCAGATAACCCCGAAAACTCCGATTCGGAGAAATTTCTTCGACGCTTACAAAGAAAAGGGAACCGATACGTGTGGGCGATTTCGACCGTGGCAGTATTTTATTGTGTCCCAATGTTTCAACTTATTTCCAGCTACTTGAGAGTAAAGGGTTTTTTAATTATAAGGTCATAGGCACTACCTGAACCGCCTGAACACAACATTAAGTTGGATATATGTTTGATTCCTAGCTTATCTACCGAACAGGTGAACACGATCTGTGTTATTACAACAACCTGTGCTCGTTACCATATGGGAGCCTCATTGACTTCAATCACGTTTATTCTAACATTGGCTACCTCATTGCGGGTCCAGCGTTCATGGCTTTTGTTTACATGAGACAGAAATCCGTGAGATCCATGTTAATACATTCGTCTTCTCAGAATTGTTGTCCTTTGCTATTCCCTGTGATTAGCGTAACAAAAGGACGAGGAACATTTCAGCATTACGGCCTGTTTTATGCCATGGGATTCGCACTGTTCATGGAAGGTATTTTGAGTGGAGCTTATCATATCTGCCCAAATAAAGCTAATTTTCAGTTCGGTGAGGTCTATTTGTACAATTCATGATTCAAATCGAATGCGTATTAGGTAGCCGTGCCTTTGATAATGTATGCTATTGATTTGTTTAATAGATACTTCATTTATGTACGCAATGGCAGTCCTTTGTTACATCAAAATGTACCAGTTTCGACATCCGGTTTACCTCAGCGAGTGAGCTTGCGTTTCAGATGCTAATTTTTGATTAATTATTTATTTGATGCAAACAAATGATTCATTTGTTCCACCTTTTCTAGAAAGTTGACTTTCGTATCTCTAGCTCTTGTGACCTTATGCGTAGTCGTTGGACTTTTCTCTACAAGCGTAGCTTATCGAGTTTCCATTTCAAGTTTACATTTGCTGATCGTATTCTGTTTCCAAGTCGGGTTGGTTCATCAAAACATGCCGAAAGGTAATCGTAATCAAGCAAGGAACACAAACGAAACATCTAATTTTTAAATATTATTGAATATAACCAACGTTAGTTTAATTTTTGCGTATAGCATCAAAACAACACGACCGTAAAAATTCATACACTGACCTCTGGAAAACAATACGATACTTATTCCAAGTTTCCAGTAGCAAAAATAACCAATCAACTGAGATCTCAGAATTTACTCGTAGGCGCAACAATCCTAACAAAACAATGTTTTGGTGGACGATGATTTGCAATGTACTTCTTATTATAAACGCATGGACTTTGGTTTACGGCTCTAATTTTGCGACGCAAGTGCTCTATATTCTGCTTGCTAATCTAGCTGTTTACGTCATGTATTACGTATTCATGAAAGTAAGATAATATGCTAATAGTTTGGTTTTAAAGGGAATGTTAGTAAACTAATCTTATTAGCTAATGCTACAACTAAAATGTGTTTTAAAAGTTTGTCCATGGAGAAATGAAACTTCAAGTCAAGAACCTTCAACCTTTGCTGTACGGTTTCCTTGCACTTCTCTTCTGGATTCCTGGAATGTATTTATTCATGAATCCATTGAGCAGCTGGGACTTTTCCCCAGCTAAATCACGGGTAGACAATGACGATTGTATTTTCCTTCGGTTTTATGACAATCATGATCTCTGGCATCTTCTGTCCGCCGCCGGGCTCTTCTATTCATTCATGGTGAGTAACGTTTACCTCCGGTTACCCTCATGTCTTGTTAGTTGTTATGAAAGAAATTCCATTAAAGGCAAACACAGTATAAAAGTCTATATAGTCTGCATGTATTACAGACTCCGACCGACCGATATCCCGTTTAGCATATCGTGCCTTGCTTCCAATTGAACAAATAATTGATAATGTAGAATAATATGGAATTTCCTTTATGATAACAGGTGCATTTTTTGGTACGTCGTTGTTCGGCTAATAACGTGATTGTGATTGCTTTTCTAATTTTTAGTTTTTTCTTACGGTTGATGACGCTCTTGTTGGAACAAGCCATAAAATCATCCCAGTGTTTTGAACAAATGCCATTATTTTCTGAATGTATCCTGGTATCGTTAACATTGTAACAGGTCAACAAACCTTCGTAAAACCAATGCGTATATGACCTACATTTTGTGCATTTTAGGTACATTAAGACAAGACGTAAAATGGAAATGGACAAAATATAACTAATGAACTTTTACGTGATTGAATCCAGTCAAAAGAAATACGGAACGAGGGTTCGTGTCGTTGTCTCGTTCCTGTTGAATTATACGGAAATTTTTACGACTTACATCGTCAAGATATAATTAACAATGCATCAGATTGTGAGTGATGAGGATAAAAAACCAGAAGTAAGGATGAAAATGAAATCGTCTATAGGATATTGTTATTGAACCACCGACCATCGACAAAGATGAAAGAAGTTATTGTGCATATTTGGCATTCCCGTAATTGCTATTAAGGAAATCTCGCGTCATCATCGTAAAAATAAAAACAATAATCCAATAAAAATACAACTTTTCATTCATAAGGTTTATGATCAATTTAAGCTAGCTTTCCAGTTTCGTATTGTTGCATTTGAAATTGAATTCTTTTCAGCTTTCATTCAGTATGAGAAAGCGTCTATTTTGGAAGAAATAGAAAACGCTTGAAGTTTGTGATTATTTTGGCAAATTGCCCTCACAAGCTATGTGATTCGTCAATTTTGGTCTCAGACTACACGACATCCCGACACTTCCAATTTGACCCATTGTCTTAAGTCGTTAATACGTCACCTTTTGGCACAGCTTTTCATTGCGTAGTTTTCGAGGTCAAGCATTTACTCGGCTTATGCTTGAGTGTAACTTTCTATTTCGTCTTTTTACTCAGTGCTCCAGCTCCAGCGAAAAGTTCAACCTTGAACTTTAGTTGTACTATAAGGTAAATAGACATTTAGCACCTCGTGATCGTACTGGTCACCAGTTTACCTTCACCAGTGTATAAGACCTTTTTGCCTGCAGTTCTCATTCTCAGTCTCGTGATAGTTGTCGTTCCATATTAGATCGTGTTTCTAAAATCAAAATTACTCCATCAATTAGAAATCTAGAATGTGCGGTTACGTAGGTCTCCTATTTCTAAGTGCGTTTTTCGCGACGTTGACATCATCGTTAGGTTACCACATTGAATATAAAGAGTTCGATGCAGCACCGAATATGGAATATTCGGCGGATATCACCGAGGGAGTGCAAACTATGTACCGACTGGCTACGGATCACAAAGTTTTGAACGATGTATGAAATTTCGTAACTACAATTTTAGCTTTAAGTCTTTGAAAGTATTATTATAATAATCATGGTCACTTCTTTTGCTATTAAGAACGTGAGCATTCGGGTGGACGTGTCCGCGGATGCTCGAGCAACTGTATTTTGTCCGGTCATTTTCAGCGTAAGACTATCCCAAGGTGTCATTTCATGGCAGGTTCCAACCAAAGTCTACAAACATCCTACAAAGTATTATTTTTAACTTAATAATTAAAGGGTCCAAGATTAACAACATTAATTACATATAAAACTGCTTGGGTTTAGTGAGCCTACTTTTCGAGCAGGGCGTACTTTATGCCTTGACCAATTTTCTTCAGAGAACAACTCCAGCATCACATTAGAAGTTACCACTTGCAGCAAAGCACCCGTTGGATTCACTGTCAAGTTTGCCATAGCTTCTGATATGCTCTTGCCGTAAAAATTAATAGTTTTAATTGCAATTCAACTAGTATTTAATTGCCTTACTTTCGAGTTTCGATGTTTAATAAAAAAAAATTTAATTTCAGCCTGAACAAAAACGTCACCGTTATTGCGTCACCGACTCAGCCAACTTTCCACAGATTCAAATTCCATCCTAATGGCTCAGACGTGGTTTTCATACGAATGGATTCTCCTACAAACACTTGTTCCATCGTGTCAATTCAGCAACCAAATGTACAAATACATAAAATTACTTAATCGTTATTAAGAATCCGCCAATATAAAATTCATATTATTTATGCTTATGAACTTTTCAGTGTCCATTACTATCCCCAGAAAATAACAAACAATTTGAGGGATTCTGGCAAACAGTTACTGCGCAAACTGGGATGACTGCAAGTGTAAGATCAAAGAAACTCATTTTATAAAAGTGTATATATTCTGCTAACTAGAATAGTATTATGATCAATCATAACGTAATCAAATATAGAGAGAGACGTTCCCGGACGGGTTCTTGATTGTGTTCAACGTTTTAGACGATGACCGAAGATGCAACCAATATTTTGGACGAGTGAATTCAAGTGTCGTGAAAATGGAATCAGATCCCTTTCCAAAACCTAGAGAAAAAACTTTTAATTTTATCATTCGTGAGGAGGAGAGCTTACGGGACAACTACAACCCGATTCTTATCCCAGCAGTGCTTTATATACTGCTCGTCACAGTTGTATTGTTGATTTATTGGATCTTTCATCGGATGCGTTGCGGTTGCTGCCATGTTGACAATAAGGTCTTGTCTCAGCGTTGTCTAACTATACCAATCTCACCCAATTTCCTTTCCCCTGTTTACATCTCTGACTGGCAAACTGTGGATTCGGGGAAATTGAGAAAAAAATCTCGTCGCTTCTACTGGTCCATTATTACCAATGCGGCCTTTTACTGCGTCCCGGTGTTTCAACTCATTGTTAATTACATGCGGGTATAATGAGACTTTATGCACAGTCAGTGCATTGATAAATTGATATGATAACTCTCTCCGAAATAACCTTATACATGATCGCTTGAGTGCAGGTTTTGAACCGAACTGGAGAACAAGACATTTGCTACTACAATTACTTATGCGCCCACCCCTTGGGTCCCTTGACGGATTTCAATCACATCTACTCCAATGTCGGTTACGTCATCCTTGGAATCACCTTCATATTTCTTGTCCGATTGCGACACAAGGCGATGGACAAGAACTTTGTCGAGAGACAGAATGATTTGAATGATGCTGCAGCTGCCGCCGCATCATCAGCTTCTGCTGAACAAACTAACGACAATGTTCAGCATCATGCATGTGCTATTATAATACGGGATAATACAACCACTTGGTCAGAATCCGCACCTTCACCATCGACGTCGTCAACTTCATTTTTTGGCTGTGCGACATGGACCATATTCCCTCGAACAGACGGACGATTGAACATTGGCATTTTGATGCACTATGGAACCTTCTATGCTATGGGGTTAGCACTTATCATGGAAGGCTGCATGTCAGCGGCGTATCATATTTGCCCAAATCAGGCTAATTTCCAATTTGGTAAAATACAGTTTAATATAGTTCGATCTGAAACTATGTGCTTTTTTGTTTAAATTAAAATGTATTTATCATGAAAAACACTAGATATGTCGTTTATGTACATTATTGCGATGTTATCGTTGGTCAAGATCTATCAATTTCGGCATCCTTATTACATCAGCGCGTAAGCGTCCAGTTTTAATGTTTCAGTTATGTGTATACACAATTTAATTTTTTTGCATAATTTCAAATTTTTATTGCAGAAACTTGACTTTTGTAAGCATTGCAATAATCGCCTGCTCGACCGTATTCGGCTTGTTGTCGCAAAGTATCCTGTTTCGAATCTTGTTCAGTCTCGGACATGCTGTTGTCGTCTTCCTCCTATTTGTCTTTCTTTACTATGGAGGCTACATAAAATGTATTGTATACTTTACTTAGAAACGATCATGACTAATCAAGCAATTTATTTAATGACACTTTGATTTGATAGTGAGTGGAGAATATCTCGTGGACTTTTGCGAAGTGATCAAAATAGCACTAACCATCTGGGCACGTCGTGTAGGACGAGCCTTATTGTTACGTAAACCTTACAATCGCGATGAAGAAATCTTTGGTGAACACAGAGTGCAAATTATGGAGCTGACGTATTTCCGTCTGATACTTCCCTGTCTTCTCATCGTGGCCAATACCTTTTCGATTGCTGTTATTTGGACGATTATGTTAAACAATAATTTTGCCACTCAAGTTCTCTTCATCTTTGTGGTGAACGTTGCGACCTATTACGCTTACTATGGAATTATGAAGGTAAATTCCTACTTAAATGGGTGTAAATTATTATGGAATGATTATGGTCACCAAATGTGTGAACGCGAAATTTTTTAACAAAGGTAATCCATAACGAATGCCAACATCAGCTCTGGTTGCAACCTTTGATGTATGCCCTTCTCACAACATTCTTATGGATTTATGCCATGCAATTTTTCCGGGTCATTGTTACTTCCTGGGAGACATCGGCGGCAGAAAGTCGCGTGGCCAATCAAGACTGTATCGTCCTTGGATACTACGACCAACACGACATGTGGCATTTTATTTCCGCTGCGGGAGCTTTCTGCTGTTTCATGGTCCGTTAACATTTAAATGTCCATTAAAAAGAGCTGTAAAAATGTTGTTCTTGGTTAATTACTTATTTTTGGGCCTTCCCTTTTATTGCAGATTCTACTTACTGTGGATGATGATCTTGTCAACATCCCCCATTCTGAAATTCGCGTTTTCTAAATTATTAATGTTAGCATCGTATGTACATAGCATAGTTTAAACGTTGACAGTAGCTGGAAAAATGTGTAATCTTCTTTCAGATGTATGAAAACATTACCTTTGGGGTATTCTGATACTAAGTAAAATCCCTTGAATTCAGCTTTTGTTCGGGAAGGAAAGTAAGAAAACTATATAGCATGTAAGGGTATAGATTAGGGTAGACTTTTCTCTCGGATGCTGGGTTTTTTGTTGCACTTTTCCAGGGCAATATTAACTCCAGAGCCCACACAAGATACAACATGTGACACTGACTAAAACT
>JABASF010003174.1:0-11293 GCA_019776145.1 Harlomillsia oculata
TTATTTGACTCAGAAAAGCTCAAAAACACGCTTATTTTCACTTTTGGTAAACATGAACGGATTTTGACCAAACTCAACATTTCTACTGGGTCGGTAGGTCCTCAAATAATGTGCTTAGAACGAGTTTATGTCTTCAGCATTATTACTTTTTTATTAATTACAGACGACAGTACAGTCTAGCATGTCTAGTCTAATGGCTAGCGTGCTAGAGCTTTGACCATGTTGAGTGGGGTTCGATTCCTACAGGGGTCGGGCTCTTTTTCTCACATGGTTTGCATAATTAAGTGTAGTTTGTATTGGAGGAGAGAGGACAGCTCCGCAAAAACTGTCTAATAATAATAATAATAATAATAATACTAATTATAAAAAAAATTATCATATTTGAACTTTGATACTTTGAACACTGCCACAACGTTTTAAAGGTTCTTCAATTTTTCACTGGGCAGTCTCCTTTTTGATGCAATATTAAGTATAATTTGACCCTATATCAAACAGTACTACAAGGGTGCAGGCTTGCAGAGATCCATTTCAGACTCAAATCACTCAAATGTCAAGTGAACAATGTAAAACTGTAATAAATATCAAAGTTATTTTAGGCTTTTACGCACATGACCAGTCAAGGACAAAAATTCAGGGTTAATAATATGCATTCATAAGTAGCCCGTGTTGCTATTCCAGAACCAAGGATAGAATCAGCATTTATTCGACACAAGTACGATATCCGAACAATGAGTAGTGATTAGTGATACATGGAATGATAAAATATGTATAAAAATGGAACTATAAAACAATTAGAATAATTGAATTACTGTATGATGAAAGGAGACAGCACAACACAACGAAATAATAATTAACAAATCAACATTCGAAGCAATGACAATAAAGAACTTATCCTTTTCATTAGTATTTGCCTATATTTATATATCATTTCAATATTTATATTTAGGATTATGACACCAAATGTATTCTTAACCATTCCATTTTCCATTGTACATGTTGTATAGTACAGTACCTACACATACAAATGTAAAAGCCTAAGCCTAGCCTCGTGTGAACTCCCGAATCAAGTTTGAAGGTCGGAGTTGTCCAAACAATTTAGAGAAGGACGTCATAAGCTCGTTGGATGACGATGGCCCGCCTGTGATATGTGGCTGCAGTTGGTTGTAGGGATTCGGGTACGTTGAGGCCGCCAGGGATTCGAACGCACCGCCCGGCCCCGGGTTAGATCCCAGCGACGAAAGTGGGAAGATTATTTGACCTGATCCTCCGGACCCTGAGACTGGACCTGGGCTCCTCAGGACGCTGGACAAGGACGGACGTTGTACAAGTGCACCGGAAGACGAAGGTGGATTTCGAAAAATTGGGACGAAGCGTCCATTCTGAGGAGATCCAAATTGAGGTGGTGGACCTGAGAACGGAGATGTCGAAGCTTGTGGTTGGACCTGGGAGTGGGTGGATACGAGCGGTCGTGTAATCGGCACAAAATTGCTGGAGGGAGCCGACGATAAAAGATTCGGGTTGAACTGATTGCTCTGCTCAAAAGGAGGCTGGAAACCCGAATAAGTCTGTTGTTGCGGAGTCGAGGCCGGAATTCCAAAAGCTGGGGATTCAAGCACAAAGGATCCGGATGAAACAGGGTTGAATGACGGTGGCACTTGATTAAACATGGCTTGAATGAATTCCTGTGGCGGGTTGACAACTGCTTGAGTCTGCGGTGGAATTTTCACCTGGTGCAAGGCAGGCCGTACGACGGGTTGCTGCTGTTGTTGTCCTTGTCCTCCAGGGGCGGGTTGCGGTTGCTTCAGGGATGAAGAAAGTGGATTCAGAGACCTGGTTCCTTGCGGTGGTGTTGCGGCTGCGGCCGAATTTGTATTGATGGGCGTGGGTTTGGTTTCTTTGGGAATTGTTGACGTAATGGTTTGGAATGAAATCGGCGGAGCGGAAATCAGCTCAAAGTTTCCGTTTTTGAAATGCGTAGGTTGCGGTTGCTGTGTGCTTGGCTGTTTGTTTTGAGACGGAGAAGTGAGGAAAGGGTTAAACTGGAAGGAATCCTGCGGAATCGGCTGGAATGGCGGTAGCACAGCTGTACTATGTGTCGTCAATGTTGGATTTCGGAATCCGATTGGCTGGAAACTGCCGCCGTTTTGGCTGGAAAAGTGAAAAGTGGGTGACAACGTGTTTCTCACATCTGAGTTTCCGACTGTGTTCCTCACGCCAGATGACTGAAAGAGGTGCGGTTGCACAGGAGTCGTCACAGACTGAACCGGACGTGGACGGGTTGTAGTCGTTGTTGTCGTCGACGTTGACGTCGTAGTTGTGACGGGTGCGACAGTTGGAGACGGTTGGTTGGAGGGTACAGGTCTACCCCCGTCTGTCTCTTGCAAAAGCTCATTGAGTTCATCTTGCCCCAGCTCAATGACCTGTGGACCCGAAGAACCGCCGGGGGACTTTGATTTTCCGTTTGCAATGAGCTTTTCCAATTGTGCTTGGGTCAGCTCCACAACACGGGCCCCTGGAGGAATGTCTGGGGGCAAAGACGACAATTCTGGCGTGAACTCATTAAAGGGCTGAGCTGGAACTGGCTTCACAAATTCGGGTCTCTTGGGTTGTGGAGGAGACACGGTTTGCGGTTTCACGTATGGAACCGAGTTGACCACTTTTTTAACTGGTTGAACCACGCTTCCTTGCTTTAGCTCTTTGTACGCACTCTGATAGAAGCTGTCTTCTTCAATCTTGTCGGCATCGTCGCTTACGGTTTTGATCTGTTTGGAAAAGGTGATTGAAGCATCTGTCGTGGATGATGTCACGACCTGATGAGACTCGTTGGAAGGGATTGCCTGAACGACTTTTGCCTTGACGCGTCGTCGAAGCGGCCGTCCATTCGGTCCATACAGAACCTGGCCGTCAGGTCCTGTCACGGGCTGTCCAGTGAACTTGACAGTTTTTGTCGGTACCGACACGGATTTTTTGTCGTCCGAAACGATTTGAGCAGGCAGGTTTTTAAAAGGTGCGTAGTTGTGGTTGGGGTTTTGGTCACTTGAGAGCTTCTTCCCGTACTCCGCACCCGCACCCGATGAAAAGACAGAAGTGGAGGATGGAGTTTTGGCTTTTTTGCCTCGGTCGTCCTCTTTTCCATTCTTAAAGAAATCTTTGAAGGAATCGAAAGCCGCCATGGCGAGCTCCTTGTTTGCGTCACCGGATGGGAGCGGTGGAAGCTCAAAGTCATCCAAATTGACGTTCTCATCTCCATCAAAGCCCACCGTCAAAATCTGCGTCTTTTGAGATGAGTTTCCTTGAGACCTGCTCACAAAGGAAGGAACTCCAGTCAGTCCAGTCCACGAATGAATTCAATATTCAATCATTATCATAACAAATGTTCAAGAGTATTCAAGGAAATTAAAAGCAAGCACATGCATGATGGACCATGCATGGAATGGACGTACCCTTTGAAAGGCAAAATCTTGACATTTCCCAACAGTTTGTCCAGATCGAGTTGACTGGACAAACCCAGACTAGCTGGGTCCACCAATTCCACGTTGTCGGGAAGGTCATGCTTCAGAGCCTCGCTTCCTGGAATCCAAGAAGCTAGGACAAGGCTCACCGTCACCAAGAGTGTCACCGCCACCGTCCGCACAACAATCATTCTCTATAATCTATTATCTAGGTAGTCTGCAGTACACTTAGAAAAGTTATTAAATATTTTCACTATAACTACAGATTGGAGTTGGAACGGTGACTAAACGTCCATGCCTGCCCCGAAGAATCGGATTGGTGAAACCAGGACACTTGAATTATTACGGAAGATGTTTAGAAGTTGAGGTGAGGATGCGACGATGACGATGACGATGGTCGTGGTCGTGTCGTGTGTGAAGTGAGACATTGAACCACAAGAGATTGCATATGAGTAGAAAAAAAAGTAAAAGTTGTATCATCTTCTTTGCATATTTTCTCTTTTATAATGTGACAAGCAGAGGCAGAGAAGAGATGAGATGAGAAGAGAAGAGTGAAGAGCTAGCTTGAATGAGTGACTCACATGTGAGATCTGAGATCTCAGGTGCGAGATGCAGGCAGAGAGAGCGGACGAGAGCGAAAAGCAGAATATTATGCCTCAAACAAAACTAGTTTTTTATTTCATTCTTTGCCGACAAGAGTCAAGACTCAAGTCTGTTTGTCTTGGTGGTTATTGGCTATGGTTACACTTACACATTACACTCTCAGAGTTTGCCATTATGGTCATGCCATGCCGTGTCCACGTTGTCCACGACGTTCGTTCGTTACGTAGACATCCACTTCCTTTCCTTATCCCTTAATAATGTCCTGCCTTCACTTCTTCACTTGCATTCGTAGCACATTGATGAATAGTAACTACAATAAGTTAATAAGTAAGTTGGAACGCAATGGTGTACATTGGAGTGATAGGAGGGTAAAGTGGTAAAAAAATGCATTTAAATATGTTGTGGTCTGCTATGTGTTTGGTAGACTATACCTATACGGTATTAATAATAGTACTTAAGTATATTACAACATTACAAGATAATATTATGATTAGATATGATTTACATCCTACGATTCGTTCACAGACGAACTAAGTTTTTGGCGTGTTTGAATTTTTGGTACATTGCATTATACATTCATTCATTCATATTTGGATTGGGGAATTAGGAATTGCATAGTGCATTGCATAGAGGATGCAGTGAAGAAGAAGCCAAAGGGAAGGGAGAAGGACCAGAAGGAAGAGAAAGTTGTACGTTTCATTCCGACAATGTAGTGCACAGTGCACAGAATGATCACAATCATAAACATAAACAATACTACACTACACCATGTACAGTACTAGACTTGCTGCATGGCTTGGAGTTCATGGTCCTGTTATCCTCTTAATGCTGTTGCTGCTGCTGTGCTCTTGACTGGTGACTGCGACTTCGACTGGTGACGTGGTGACTAATTCTCTTTCTCATCTATCTCGCGTGTCGCATTGCATGAAACTTGTCATTGTCCCATGTGTACGTGTACACCAAGTACACCACACAATAAGACATATTATGTGACATGACATGAGGACTGACTGGACTCAGGAGATGAGGCGGATACGACTAGTGGACTATGAACTATGACCTATGAACTATCTATGACGATTTGACCACCATATGCAACCATGGACATGGACAAACTCACCAACATGGAATAAGAATAATGTTATACAATTACACGGTATCTACGTGGGTCGTCTGGGTCCTGGGTATGGGTACATCATCCATTGCATTGATTGCATTGTCATCCTCGCAAGCATGGTCCATGCCTATGCATTGGCCAATTCATGATCAAGTCCTTTGACCATCTTCATCTCTTCATGAGTGCATCTTCTCTTGTCTATGATGCTCTCGGCTCTCGTGACGTCTTCATGAGTGCATCTTCTCTTGTCTATGACATGATGCTCTCGGCTCTCGTGACGTCTTCATGACTTTCCGTGTTTGTGAATGGAAACACATACACATTTCAAGAGGTTATTTGCATGACGTATAATATATGGTAATAATAATATGGGAATTATGGGGTTGGAGCAGGATTGCACAACCGACACCGACCGAGACTCAATCCTGCATTTCTCTAGCTTTTCTTCACATCCCTATTCTCTATAGTATTATTACAATTTGAATTGTAGGAAATTGTAAAAATGAAGTATTATTGTATGACTATTAATTGATATTCAAGTCGAATTTGTAACCCAGAAAAATTACAGGTTTTCTTTCAAAATTGCTCAAAAAAAGTTTGAGTGAAAGGAGATCAAGTCAAGGCAGCGAGTGAAGGATCAAGAGGGCAAGATGAAAAACAGACGCCAGCATAAATAAAAGCTTGTTCTTGTTATTTTTGCAGGTAATTCATGTCATGTCTAAGTGAATTAATGTGACCTACAAATTAAAACTACACTAATTTTTAAACCGTTACAGTACAGTACAGTCGTATATTGGGAATTGGGACGCTTTGGCTATGACTTTCCTCTGCCTGTGACTGTATCTGGAATGGAGTGGAAGCAAGGAAAGCAAAGCTAGTAAGGTGTTGCTTGTGTGTTGTGTTAATGCCCAAATAAATGCTAATTTGCTAATCCAAATGAGACATTGCATTGCAAATTGCATTGTTAAGATTTTGATTTGAATTTGAATACATGCATGGGAGGCGTGCGTGCGTGGTGTGGTCTGGTATCCGTCGTCCGCAGCACTGCAGCACTACTATCTAATACTAATCTATGTTAATTAGAGTTTAGTAGAGTTAGTTGTCAGTTATTGTGAACAAAATAAAATCTTAGGCGGAATGCCATGCAAATTACAATGTAAATTGTAAAACTTGTTTCTTGTTGGTTTCATTTTGCACATTATATATATAGGTATATTAATTTATATATATATTGTCGCTTTTGTGGCATCTCCTATCCTCCGTCCTCTGTGCGTCTTCCTCATAGACACCCTACAGAAAGTAAGGTGCAGCTGACGATTTGACGATGTTGACTGTTCATGTTCACTGTTGACGGCAACGACGCAACGACGACGAACATGAGGATGAGGATGACAAAGAGGATTAATGTACGACTCATTTAAAGAGCTTGTGGATTTGTATGAAACCGGATGCATGGATGGACTACTGCATCGTGGAATCGTCGCATGATATCGTTAAAGTTGAATCGATTTGTGAAAACTCAGCGAGTCCCAGCTTGAAGCAGACGGGAATTTGACCATGTCTCTGATGTCAACGAAAACTTTACTGTTCTTCGTTGACAACGGGTGTCCATTGACGTGATGGAAATATTCTGATCAATACAACCATTTCTCTGACCTTGTACACTGCCAACATGTGAAAGGTGAAAGTATGTTAAAATGTGCTAGCATTTTACGAATGTATAGTTTATACACACTGAGATCATACATTTAAAGTGTTTGACATGAATGTACAATAAAATTATGATGATAAAAATTTCGTTTGAATTTTTTCCCGTGAATGATTTTTGCACGTCGATTGCAAGCACATCATCCAGTTCAATAACCTGTACTAATTGAACACCTGGCATTCAACGAACATTTAACATTCTGTAATGAATTGCTTTTAATAAATATATTCATTTAATATTATTAATACAATAAGAAAAGAAAGATTCCGACGAAGAAGAAAAAACTTCCGCGTAATTTATTGATTGAAGCGGCACTTGGTTCTTCCGAACCAACAAAAGTGTGATTTTTAACGTCAGCGTCAACTACCCATTATGACAGTCACGCTCAACATTTCCTTTCATCGCTCGCACGCTCCGAAGTCGAATATCCGTTTTTTCTGTGTGAAAACGAAGCATCAACGTGAGCACTGGTGACAACGAAAATAAAGTGACTAACAAATAAAACCATTAGAGTACTTTTCTTTAGGAAGTGCAGTAGAAATCCTGATCCAAGCACAGTGTGAATGTGAACTTCCCTTACAGATCCCTCAGACAATGACGACGACATTGAAATTCGAGACGGTGATTCTCCGAAAGTTTGGATATCCGTGTCCGGATATGGAGTGGGGGTAAGGAACTTGTCTAATTTCTGCATTTTCGGATCTGTTCGGACCAAGTGTTTAGGGCTATCTTTATGAAGTCTTGGTTGACTACTGGCATTGGCACTGTTTTGAGAACAACCAAGACTTTCGGGTGGACGCTTACGAGATGAACGCAGGGTACTTTGACAACCACAGTCAGTTGACTGTGGTTGTCCCTGAGATGAACCGATACTAAACATTAAGCATGAGAATAAATTAATGATAATGCCGTTTATGTCCGTTGGGTTGACCTGGTCACCTCTTTTTTGAACTTGCGATAGTCGCCATAGTAGTTATGTTGTAAGATTTGCAAAACTGAAATGATGGCTGAGAAGTGAGAACAAAAGGAAATTCTAATATTCTAAAGCATAAAGCCTTTGAACCTCAGTGCAGGAATCAAAATCTGATTACGTGATTAGTGTTACGCTGAAACTACCTTACAGAGCCGAGTATGAATCATATTTTGAAGTTCCTCTGTAATTGTAAATATATAAGCGAAGAAAGGCAGCCCAAAAACGTGCTTTTATCATAGCACCATTTTTATTAAGGGTTAGGGTTCCTTGTTCTTTTACCTTTACTTCCTTTACCTTACCCTCGTCAGAAATCAAAAACATATAAATATGACGGATGAGATAATGACATGTATGGGATCTCGAAATGTGACGGAACTGGTAGAGCCATGGACAAATACAGCGCTTTTGACACCGAACTTGAGAATCGGTGTGTATAGTGTCAAGTCCTGTGGTAGCGTGTATTTTAGCATTTATATAAAGATAGTTCGAAATTACTCATGAATTCACTATTTGCATAGAGAGAGGAGAGATCACCTCCGTTTGTCGTGATAATGGTCAACTCATTCGTAGAGAATGGAGGAGACGTAACATCATTCGTCGTACTTGGGGTCAGGACGGAGCAAAGTTTGGAATGATCGTTTGGTTCTTTACAGGTCAAACGAAGACTCAAGATGATTACGTAAGACACTTTCGAAAAATGCAGTTTTTTATGATAGAGTGATGTGCAGCCATGATGATTCTTAAAAATTTTAGGAGTTATACAACGAATCTCAAATGCACGACGATCTGATCGTAAACAACTTCATGGAAAGCTATTATGCATTGACGATCAAGACATTACGTATGTTCAATTGGTTTGTTCATACTGTTCCAAATGCAATGTACCTTGTGAAATGTGACGACGACGTTTTTATCAATATGGGCAAATACGAGTACCTGAGCAAAAAACCACCGGCGATATCAAACGATTTCTACGGTGGACTGTGGACTGATCTACAAAGGCGTACGACCTTGCCGTAATCCTCACATGTCTTTTTATGCTCCTGTAATTCTGTGGCCCAGTTTCTAAAACTATCCAAAATATGCGGCTGGACTTTTCTACGTCTTATCTGGAAAAACAGTCCGGGAATTACTGGAAATCAGCCTTGAAGTCTGAACGTTTCATATGGAAGACGTGTAGGTAGGAATACTTGCTCGTCAGTTGAGAATCAATCATGTGGAGATCCCTGAAGTTTACATTAATTTGGAATATCAGTACACTACCAATTCAATTCGTCTATGTTGCGAAACATGATTTCTTATCACTGTAGTTCGGAAACTTTTATAATGAACACCCTTCATTTCAATGTAAATGACAACTACACATTAGAAAATTATAACACAATACAGTAATATCCTATTAATGTATTAATGTACAAGTCAACTATAGAGAATCTTACCATAATGAATTGTCTTCCTTTTAAGATTTCATTGTTTGTTTATTTGAATTTGCTATATTTGTTTGAAAGTTTATGGTCTCAGCTCAAACAATTAAAGTCAAAATTGGTTCTACATTTTATAATTGATTCTGGAACAACCTTACAAACTTTGACATAGTTATTGAATGTTATTGAATGTGCCTTTACTTGTAATGAATACCCACTGCGAATTGAGAAATAATACAAATATTATTCAAATTACAAACGAATACAAATTATATTAAATTATATTATACAAATTACGAATACAACTACGTATTCTACAAAATTCGAAAAAAATTAACTTAACCTAAATTAAAAAATGTATTCATTACAACTCTAAATAAAAAAAAACAAAAAAAACTTGAAAAGAGTATCAAATTAGTAGGCAGTCTTTTTACCCGACTTCCGTTTCGCAATCTCTTGCTTTAGCTTAAGTTTTATCAACCTTTGCAGATACTCTCGTTTCCCAACCGCATATTCTGACGGAAACGCCTCATCAGTTGCGCTTGCATACCCATCGAAACTATCCCATTCACCTGGATTCTCTTGACTTTTTTTGTATGACTCTTCTTGATGACGTTCAATATCTGACATATATTCAAGCTTTCGAGAAAACTGACATTCTCCTCTACATTTCATATAGTCTTCAAACACTTTTTTCCACTTTTCGTACTCCAGCTCTTCATAACAGTTCAAACGTATGCAACGAGGTGCGTGCAAAACTGAATCCAAATCAGAATATTTTTCAAATGACGCTTTCACCAAAAGACCCACACCTCCACATCTGGTGTTATCAGCAAGTTCATTCTTCATCTTTCCAGTCTCATGAATTAAGCCAGTGAGATCTTCGACGATGAAATCAGTGGGATTTAGTGAGAAAGCTGTGACAAAACATTCCTTCGTGGTTGCAAGCAATCCAAATTCTTTATAAAAGTTGCCAACAGTTTTAAATCTATTAGAGATGCTTGCCAAGGTTAAAACCGAATCATACGACTGTGAGCCTCGAACATTGTTTTCTTTTAATTCAATTGCATGATCTGCATCGATACGAAGTATTCCAATGGACAAATTCACGAACAGCTTCAAAAAGATGCCAGCACTGAAGATGTGTTCTTTCACCAACGCTTCCTTCGCAAGACGCGAAATACATTGGAGAACTTCGAAGAGGAATTCGCTGTTGGGATTCACTAATAAGATCGATGTCCTCTTCCAGAACTTGGAGAATAAATCTTCTGCTGTAATCGCATGTGATTCTATGAAAGAAACCGCTGAATCTTTTCCGAAGTGTAGCAGAGTTCTCATGCAAAATTTGAAAAGTACTGTTGATGACGGTACACCAGATTCTTTGCTGTTGTTCATCGATTGATTCTTCCGAGTAGCCGAAATCCAAAACAGTTCGTGAATTAGGTCCGAGTAATTCACAGTTTTCCAGAGGTTTGCGTCGGGAAAGAGCAGATACTTTTTCGGGTTACAATCCGCCAACTCACAGGCGTTATTGGAATGTTGAGCAAAGCAGCGGTTATGGAGCAGGTCAGAAACAGCATGCATAACCACATTCGAATCCAAAGAGCATGCGTTGTCCCAAACCATCAAACTAGAATGACTAACCATGAAAGCCAGCAACAGCTGAACGTGATTCACGTGACGGCGATAAGGGACTTTAACGAACAATTCTTCGTAGTCCAGAAAATCCAGTTGGTCGTTGGTGATGTTTCTGGAACCAAAGTTTACAATGATTTGCAGAAGCAATCCAATGGTGGGAATATCCGCAGTATTGTCTCTTTGAAGCAAGTATCCAATCCTTTCTTCGACTAATACCCAATCTAAACAATACCACCCAACAATCAAACTTTAAACATTAAAAAACATCCAATGCATCACCTTATTATTAAAACGCAGTGTCTGTACGACCGACGACCGGCCTCGAATGTTTCCTTGGTTACCAACACGTTTCTGTTATTTGCTATTTGCATTATTATT
>JABASF010003175.1:0-11292 GCA_019776145.1 Harlomillsia oculata
TAATATACTCTTTTTTGCATAAGAATTTTTGTTGGTGTTGTTACTCAATTTGCAATCCTCATGTATGTTAAATACACTTTGATTGCTTCACAATCCGGTTTATTTCCAAAAAACCTAATTGCTGTGTATATAAAGCGCATACGATATTTTTTGTCCATTTCGTTTACAAGAAAAAATCATCCAGAAGTTGGATTAGAATTAAGAATACTTTGTGCCTGATTCTGTAATTGAGCACGTTCATTGCTATTGAGTTCAAGGACTAAGACCGACATAGTAGCGAGTAAACGTTCTAATGTCATCCGTGTTTGATAACTTTCTGCTAAATTTTCGGCTAAGAGCTCTACTTGTTGGCGTTGTAAAGTAGCTGGATTTTCATGAATTAAATCATATTTATACCAATTTTTATCAAGTATTCTACGTGTTGCCATATAATTTTCTAATTTTAATAAGCTAATGGGACCCTGTGTTTGGCGACTTAATGCATTCAATGCAGACCGGATCTTAGGATCTGTTTTATTAGGATCGATTGGCTGACGTTCAGCATATAATTGGTAAAGATTGCTGAGCGCTATGCTTTCTGTAGCTACATAATTACGTAAAGTGGAAAGATATTCTTTTACAGGTTTTTCACTTAATTTAATTTCTAAATTAGTTGCTTTGTCACCATTTAGATTAGCGACCAGCTGATTAAAGTTAATAGTATTAATAGGTGTTAATGCGCCGCTGAGAGCATTAATTACATTTTTAGCTTCAGTCTCTTGAGTCGCATTATAACTAAGAGGTTGTAGCAAACTATTAATATCAATTGATTGTAAAGGATTTTGGTCTATTTTAGGATTGCGGATTTGATTCGGCTCCCAAGTAAAAACAATTACATTATTGCTTTTATCTCTTAAGTTAGCGAATTGAGTCAGTAATTGTTGAGTTAAAGGGCTAACTAAAGGTGAACTGGGATATAACAAATAAGCTGCTTGAGCATTATTAATCGCAATAGTTAAGTCATCGCTTTCAGGAGCTTTATTCATTAAGTTGCTTGAAATAGCTGTACTGCCATACCCCGCAACCAAATTTTTTATACTTTTATTTATTTCGCCCTCTGTTAAATTAGGCGTAGGAATTGGACCTATGTTGGCATAACTCGGTAAAGTACATAAGCTAGTTATAGCAAAGAAAATACTGATGAAACTGATTTTTAATTTTTTTATTTTAGATGAGTAAGACATAACAGCATCCTCATGGGGTTTTGAAAGTAAAATTTCTTAGGAGTTAGCATTAGACCGTGAATTATTTGGGTTAGTAGGTTGTTGACGTTGCATTAAAGGTAGATCCGAAACAATTACACCAGTAGTTAATCCTAAAAAAGCATAGACTGGCCTCATCCATTCCGCGTCACGTTTAGCTAAATAATCATTGACAGTGACGATATGTACTCCCAATCCATTTAGTGCATTCAGATAGGCAGGCAATGTTGCGACTAATGTTTTACCTTCACCCGTACGCATTTCAGCAATTTTACCATTATGTAAAACCATGCCACCAATTAATTGTACATCGAAATGACGCAAGCCTAATACGCGTAAACTGGCTTCACGAACAACAGCAAATGCTTCTACTAGTAATTCATCTAAAGAACAACCGTCTTGTAAACGAGCTTTGAATTCAGCAGTTTTGGCTTGCAGTTGTGCATCGGACAAACTTTGCATGCTAGGTTCTAGCGCATTAATGGCAATAGCGGTTTTTTCTAAATGTTTCAACAGTCGTTGATTGCGACTAGGAATAAATTTATTTAAAAGCTTCGAAATCATAAATATAAAAAGGTCTCTGTGTGCTTTTCCAACAAATTTTCTGGGACAAAGCACCAGAAAATTTGCTCACTGTACTAAAAAGTAAGTGATAGTGCTAGTCGTTCTTCAATAGCAAATAAGATAGTAGCAGCATCTAAATCTGCTTGCGCAAGCAATGTGCTAGGGTCACCATGTGTTATAAATCGATCAGGGAGCCCTAAGATCAATACATCACAAGGAATACCTTGTTGATGTAAAAATTCACTTACTGCTGAACCTGCACCGCCTATCTTAACATTTTCTTCTATGGTGACTAATAAACTATGGGTTTTGGCTAAATTACGTAACAGCTTTTCGTCTAAAGGTTTAACAAAGCGCATATTGATTACGGTAGCATCTAATGTATCACCAACACTGCGAGCGGGACCTAACATCGTTCCAAAAGCTAATAAAGCTACTGATAATCCTTTCCGGCATATTTCAGCTTTACCTAAAGGGATGCTAGACATTTTTTTATCAATTAACTCGCCCTTTCCCGCTCCCCGCGGATAACGTACAGTACAGGGCGTTGTCAGTTGAAAACCAGTAAAGAGCATTTGTCTTAATTCATTTTCATTACTTGGCGTCATAATTGTCATATTCGGAATACATCGTAGGTAAGAGAGGTCAAAACAGCCATGATGCGTAGCACCATCACCACCGACAATTCCGGCTCTATCTAAGGCAAATAATACGGGCAGATTTTGTAATGCAACATCATGTATTAATTGATCATAAGCGCGTTGCAGGAAAGTAGAATAAATGGCAACTATTGGTTTTTGGCCTGCACAAGCAAGTCCTGCAGCAAAAGTAACAGCGTGCTGTTCGGCGATGCCAACATCAAAGTAACGATCCGGATAACGCTCAGAAAATTCTATCAGATCAGAGCCTTCGCGCATTGCTGGGGTAATGGCAATTAAACGTTCATCAATAGCAGCCATATCGCAAATCCATTGTCCGAAAATATTTGCATAAGTCTTAGGTTTTGGTTGATTCGGTGTTGCTGACGAAGGCATTAAAAACTTAGGATTCACTGAATGATAAACAATAGGGTTTTGTTCGGCCGCTTTAAAGCCTTTACCTTTAGTAGTAATGACGTGGATTAGCTGTGGACCTGGTAGTTGCCGTACATTATTGAGTGTATTCAATAATAAAGATAAATCATGCCCATCGATCGGCCCTATATAATTAAAACCTAGTTCTTCAAATAATGTACCTGGTACTAACATTCCCTTAACATGTTCTTCGGTGCGTTTAGCAAGTTTACGAACACTAGGGATTGATTCTAAAATTTTTTTGCTACCTTCTCTGACGCTTGAATAAAGTTTACTCGATAAGATGCGTGCAAAATAATTGGATAAGGCACCGACGTTGTTGGAAATCGACATGTCATTATCATTAAGTATGACCAATAGATCGGCATGGATATCTCCCGCATGATTTAAAGCTTCAAAAGCCATACCTGCAGTCATTGCACCGTCGCCTATGACAGCGATGGTTTTTTGTCCAGTATTATTTTTTTTTGCTGCGACACTAAAACCTAATGCGGCACTAATAGAAGTGCTAGAGTGACCAACGCCAAAACAATCAAATGAACTTTCATCACGGGAAGGAAAGGGTGCTAAACCATGAATTTTTCGAATGCTACATAACTGATCGCGGCGACCCGTAAGAATTTTATGTGCATAAGCCTGATGACCGACATCCCAAACAATATGATCGTGCGGCGTATTGAACACATAATGCAAGGCAATTGTTAATTCTATAGTTCCTAAGTTTGCGGCAAAATGTCCCCCACATTGATTGAGCGATTGAATAAGAAACTCTCTTAACTCATTCGCTAATTCCAATAGTTGGGGATGTGTGAGCTTACGCAATTGAGCAGGCGAATTAATTTGTTCTAATATACTCTTTTTTGCATAAGAATTTTTGTTGGTGTTGTTACTCAATTTGCAATCCTCATGTATGTTAAATACACTTTGATTGCTTCACAATCCGGTTTATTTCCAAAAAACCTAATTGCTGTGTATATAAAGCGCATACGATATTTTTTGTCCATTTCGTTTACAAGAAAAAATCATCCAGAAGTTGGATTAGAATTAAGAATACTTTGTGCCTGATTCTGTAATTGAGCACGTTCATTGCTATTGAGTTCAAGGACTAAGACCGACATAGTAGCGAGTAAACGTTCTAATGTCATCCGTGTTTGATAACTTTCTGCTAAATTTTCGGCTAAGAGCTCTACTTGTTGGCGTTGTAAAGTAGCTGGATTTTCATGAATTAAATCATATTTATACCAATTTTTATCAAGTATTCTACGTGTTGCCATATAATTTTCTAATTTTAATAAGCTAATGGGACCCTGTGTTTGGCGACTTAATGCATTCAATGCAGACCGGATCTTAGGATCTGTTTTATTAGGATCGATTGGCTGACGTTCAGCATATAATTGGTAAAGATTGCTGAGCGCTATGCTTTCTGTAGCTACATAATTACGTAAAGTGGAAAGATATTCTTTTACAGGTTTTTCACTTAATTTAATTTCTAAATTAGTTGCTTTGTCACCATTTAGATTAGCGACCAGCTGATTAAAGTTAATAGTATTAATAGGTGTTAATGCGCCGCTGAGAGCATTAATTACATTTTTAGCTTCAGTCTCTTGAGTCGCATTATAACTAAGAGGTTGTAGCAAACTATTAATATCAATTGATTGTAAAGGATTTTGGTCTATTTTAGGATTGCGGATTTGATTCGGCTCCCAAGTAAAAACAATTACATTATTGCTTTTATCTCTTAAGTTAGCGAATTGAGTCAGTAATTGTTGAGTTAAAGGGCTAACTAAAGGTGAACTGGGATATAACAAATAAGCTGCTTGAGCATTATTAATCGCAATAGTTAAGTCATCGCTTTCAGGAGCTTTATTCATTAAGTTGCTTGAAATAGCTGTACTGCCATACCCCGCAACCAAATTTTTTATACTTTTATTTATTTCGCCCTCTGTTAAATTAGGCGTAGGAATTGGACCTATGTTGGCATAACTCGGTAAAGTACATAAGCTAGTTATAGCAAAGAAAATACTGATGAAACTGATTTTTAATTTTTTTATTTTAGATGAGTAAGACATAACAGCATCCTCATGGGGTTTTGAAAGTAAAATTTCTTAGGAGTTAGCATTAGACCGTGAATTATTTGGGTTAGTAGGTTGTTGACGTTGCATTAAAGGTAGATCCGAAACAATTACACCAGTAGTTAATCCTAAAAAAGCATAGACTGGCCTCATCCATTCCGCGTCACGTTTAGCTAAATAATCATTGACAGTGACGATATGTACTCCCAATCCATTTAGTGCATTCAGATAGGCAGGCAATGTTGCGACTAATGTTTTACCTTCACCCGTACGCATTTCAGCAATTTTACCATTATGTAAAACCATGCCACCAATTAATTGTACATCGAAATGACGCAAGCCTAATACGCGTAAACTGGCTTCACGAACAACAGCAAATGCTTCTACTAGTAATTCATCTAAAGAACAACCGTCTTGTAAACGAGCTTTGAATTCAGCAGTTTTGGCTTGCAGTTGTGCATCGGACAAACTTTGCATGCTAGGTTCTAGCGCATTAATGGCAATAGCGGTTTTTTCTAAATGTTTCAACAGTCGTTGATTGCGACTAGGAATAAATTTATTTAAAAGCTTCGAAATCATAAATATAAAAAGGTCTCTGTGTGCTTTTCCAACAAATTTTCTGGGACAAAGCACCAGAAAATTTGCTCACTGTACTAAAAAGTAAGTGATAGTGCTAGTCGTTCTTCAATAGCAAATAAGATAGTAGCAGCATCTAAATCTGCTTGCGCAAGCAATGTGCTAGGGTCACCATGTGTTATAAATCGATCAGGGAGCCCTAAGATCAATACATCACAAGGAATACCTTGTTGATGTAAAAATTCACTTACTGCTGAACCTGCACCGCCTATCTTAACATTTTCTTCTATGGTGACTAATAAACTATGGGTTTTGGCTAAATTACGTAACAGCTTTTCGTCTAAAGGTTTAACAAAGCGCATATTGATTACGGTAGCATCTAATGTATCACCAACACTGCGAGCGGGACCTAACATCGTTCCAAAAGCTAATAAAGCTACTGATAATCCTTTCCGGCATATTTCAGCTTTACCTAAAGGGATGCTAGACATTTTTTTATCAATTAACTCGCCCTTTCCCGCTCCCCGCGGATAACGTACAGTACAGGGCGTTGTCAGTTGAAAACCAGTAAAGAGCATTTGTCTTAATTCATTTTCATTACTTGGCGTCATAATTGTCATATTCGGAATACATCGTAGGTAAGAGAGGTCAAAACAGCCATGATGCGTAGCACCATCACCACCGACAATTCCGGCTCTATCTAAGGCAAATAATACGGGCAGATTTTGTAATGCAACATCATGTATTAATTGATCATAAGCGCGTTGCAGGAAAGTAGAATAAATGGCAACTATTGGTTTTTGGCCTGCACAAGCAAGTCCTGCAGCAAAAGTAACAGCGTGCTGTTCGGCGATGCCAACATCAAAGTAACGATCCGGATAACGCTCAGAAAATTCTATCAGATCAGAGCCTTCGCGCATTGCTGGGGTAATGGCAATTAAACGTTCATCAATAGCAGCCATATCGCAAATCCATTGTCCGAAAATATTTGCATAAGTCTTAGGTTTTGGTTGATTCGGTGTTGCTGACGAAGGCATTAAAAACTTAGGATTCACTGAATGATAAACAATAGGGTTTTGTTCGGCCGCTTTAAAGCCTTTACCTTTAGTAGTAATGACGTGGATTAGCTGTGGACCTGGTAGTTGCCGTACATTATTGAGTGTATTCAATAATAAAGATAAATCATGCCCATCGATCGGCCCTATATAATTAAAACCTAGTTCTTCAAATAATGTACCTGGTACTAACATTCCCTTAACATGTTCTTCGGTGCGTTTAGCAAGTTTACGAACACTAGGGATTGATTCTAAAATTTTTTTGCTACCTTCTCTGACGCTTGAATAAAGTTTACTCGATAAGATGCGTGCAAAATAATTGGATAAGGCACCGACGTTGTTGGAAATCGACATGTCATTATCATTAAGTATGACCAATAGATCGGCATGGATATCTCCCGCATGATTTAAAGCTTCAAAAGCCATACCTGCAGTCATTGCACCGTCGCCTATGACAGCGATGGTTTTTTGTCCAGTATTATTTTTTTTTGCTGCGACACTAAAACCTAATGCGGCACTAATAGAAGTGCTAGAGTGACCAACGCCAAAACAATCAAATGAACTTTCATCACGGGAAGGAAAGGGTGCTAAACCATGAATTTTTCGAATGCTACATAACTGATCGCGGCGACCCGTAAGAATTTTATGTGCATAAGCCTGATGACCGACATCCCAAACAATATGATCGTGCGGCGTATTGAACACATAATGCAAGGCAATTGTTAATTCTATAGTTCCTAAGTTTGCGGCAAAATGTCCCCCACATTGATTGAGCGATTGAATAAGAAACTCTCTTAACTCATTCGCTAATTCCAATAGTTGGGGATGTGTGAGCTTACGCAATTGAGCAGGCGAATTAATTTGTTCTAATATACTCTTTTTTGCATAAGAATTTTTGTTGGTGTTGTTACTCAATTTGCAATCCTCATGTATGTTAAATACACTTTGATTGCTTCACAATCCGGTTTATTTCCAAAAAACCTAATTGCTGTGTATATAAAGCGCATACGATATTTTTTGTCCATTTCGTTTACAAGAAAAAATCATCCAGAAGTTGGATTAGAATTAAGAATACTTTGTGCCTGATTCTGTAATTGAGCACGTTCATTGCTATTGAGTTCAAGGACTAAGACCGACATAGTAGCGAGTAAACGTTCTAATGTCATCCGTGTTTGATAACTTTCTGCTAAATTTTCGGCTAAGAGCTCTACTTGTTGGCGTTGTAAAGTAGCTGGATTTTCATGAATTAAATCATATTTATACCAATTTTTATCAAGTATTCTACGTGTTGCCATATAATTTTCTAATTTTAATAAGCTAATGGGACCCTGTGTTTGGCGACTTAATGCATTCAATGCAGACCGGATCTTAGGATCTGTTTTATTAGGATCGATTGGCTGACGTTCAGCATATAATTGGTAAAGATTGCTGAGCGCTATGCTTTCTGTAGCTACATAATTACGTAAAGTGGAAAGATATTCTTTTACAGGTTTTTCACTTAATTTAATTTCTAAATTAGTTGCTTTGTCACCATTTAGATTAGCGACCAGCTGATTAAAGTTAATAGTATTAATAGGTGTTAATGCGCCGCTGAGAGCATTAATTACATTTTTAGCTTCAGTCTCTTGAGTCGCATTATAACTAAGAGGTTGTAGCAAACTATTAATATCAATTGATTGTAAAGGATTTTGGTCTATTTTAGGATTGCGGATTTGATTCGGCTCCCAAGTAAAAACAATTACATTATTGCTTTTATCTCTTAAGTTAGCGAATTGAGTCAGTAATTGTTGAGTTAAAGGGCTAACTAAAGGTGAACTGGGATATAACAAATAAGCTGCTTGAGCATTATTAATCGCAATAGTTAAGTCATCGCTTTCAGGAGCTTTATTCATTAAGTTGCTTGAAATAGCTGTACTGCCATACCCCGCAACCAAATTTTTTATACTTTTATTTATTTCGCCCTCTGTTAAATTAGGCGTAGGAATTGGACCTATGTTGGCATAACTCGGTAAAGTACATAAGCTAGTTATAGCAAAGAAAATACTGATGAAACTGATTTTTAATTTTTTTATTTTAGATGAGTAAGACATAACAGCATCCTCATGGGGTTTTGAAAGTAAAATTTCTTAGGAGTTAGCATTAGACCGTGAATTATTTGGGTTAGTAGGTTGTTGACGTTGCATTAAAGGTAGATCCGAAACAATTACACCAGTAGTTAATCCTAAAAAAGCATAGACTGGCCTCATCCATTCCGCGTCACGTTTAGCTAAATAATCATTGACAGTGACGATATGTACTCCCAATCCATTTAGTGCATTCAGATAGGCAGGCAATGTTGCGACTAATGTTTTACCTTCACCCGTACGCATTTCAGCAATTTTACCATTATGTAAAACCATGCCACCAATTAATTGTACATCGAAATGACGCAAGCCTAATACGCGTAAACTGGCTTCACGAACAACAGCAAATGCTTCTACTAGTAATTCATCTAAAGAACAACCGTCTTGTAAACGAGCTTTGAATTCAGCAGTTTTGGCTTGCAGTTGTGCATCGGACAAACTTTGCATGCTAGGTTCTAGCGCATTAATGGCAATAGCGGTTTTTTCTAAATGTTTCAACAGTCGTTGATTGCGACTAGGAATAAATTTATTTAAAAGCTTCGAAATCATAAATATAAAAAGGTCTCTGTGTGCTTTTCCAACAAATTTTCTGGGACAAAGCACCAGAAAATTTGCTCACTGTACTAAAAAGTAAGTGATAGTGCTAGTCGTTCTTCAATAGCAAATAAGATAGTAGCAGCATCTAAATCTGCTTGCGCAAGCAATGTGCTAGGGTCACCATGTGTTATAAATCGATCAGGGAGCCCTAAGATCAATACATCACAAGGAATACCTTGTTGATGTAAAAATTCACTTACTGCTGAACCTGCACCGCCTATCTTAACATTTTCTTCTATGGTGACTAATAAACTATGGGTTTTGGCTAAATTACGTAACAGCTTTTCGTCTAAAGGTTTAACAAAGCGCATATTGATTACGGTAGCATCTAATGTATCACCAACACTGCGAGCGGGACCTAACATCGTTCCAAAAGCTAATAAAGCTACTGATAATCCTTTCCGGCATATTTCAGCTTTACCTAAAGGGATGCTAGACATTTTTTTATCAATTAACTCGCCCTTTCCCGCTCCCCGCGGATAACGTACAGTACAGGGCGTTGTCAGTTGAAAACCAGTAAAGAGCATTTGTCTTAATTCATTTTCATTACTTGGCGTCATAATTGTCATATTCGGAATACATCGTAGGTAAGAGAGGTCAAAACAGCCATGATGCGTAGCACCATCACCACCGACAATTCCGGCTCTATCTAAGGCAAATAATACGGGCAGATTTTGTAATGCAACATCATGTATTAATTGATCATAAGCGCGTTGCAGGAAAGTAGAATAAATGGCAACTATTGGTTTTTGGCCTGCACAAGCAAGTCCTGCAGCAAAAGTAACAGCGTGCTGTTCGGCGATGCCAACATCAAAGTAACGATCCGGATAACGCTCAGAAAATTCTATCAGATCAGAGCCTTCGCGCATTGCTGGGGTAATGGCAATTAAACGTTCATCAATAGCAGCCATATCGCAAATCCATTGTCCGAAAATATTTGCATAAGTCTTAGGTTTTGGTTGATTCGGTGTTGCTGACGAAGGCATTAAAAACTTAGGATTCACTGAATGATAAACAATAGGGTTTTGTTCGGCCGCTTTAAAGCCTTTACCTTTAGTAGTAATGACGTGGATTAGCTGTGGACCTGGTAGTTGCCGTACATTATTGAGTGTATTCAATAATAAAGATAAATCATGCCCATCGATCGGCCCTATATAATTAAAACCTAGTTCTTCAAATAATGTACCTGGTACTAACATTCCCTTAACATGTTCTTCGGTGCGTTTAGCAAGTTTACGAACACTAGGGATTGATTCTAAAATTTTTTTGCTACCTTCTCTGACGCTTGAATAAAGTTTACTCGATAAGATGCGTGCAAAATAATTGGATAAGGCACCGACGTTGTTGGAAATCGACATGTCATTATCATTAAGTATGACCAATAGATCGGCATGGATATCTCCCGCATGATTTAAAGCTTCAAAAGCCATACCTGCAGTCATTGCACCGTCGCCTATGACAGCGATGGTTTTTTGTCCAGTATTATTTTTTTTTGCTGCGACACTAAAACCTAATGCGGCACTAATAGAAGTGCTAGAGTGACCAACGCCAAAACAATCAAATGAACTTTCATCACGGGAAGGAAAGGGTGCTAAACCATGAATTTTTCGAATGCTACATAACTGATCGCGGCGACCCGTAAGAATTTTATGTGCATAAGCCTGATGACCGACATCCCAAACAATATGATCGTGCGGCGTATTGAACACATAATGCAAGGCAATTGTTAATTCTATAGTTCCTAAGTTTGCGGCAAAATGTCCCCCACATTGATTGAGCGATTGAATAAGAAACTCTCTTAACTCATTCGCTAATTCCAATAGTTGGGGATGTGTGAGCTTACGCAATTGAGCAGGCGAATTAATTTGTTCTAATATACTCTTTTTTGCATAAGAATTTTTGTTGGTGTTGTTACTCAATTTGCAATCCTCATGTATGTTAAATACACTTTGATTGCTTCACAATCCGGTTTATTTCCAAAAAACCTAATT
>JABASF010003176.1:0-11291 GCA_019776145.1 Harlomillsia oculata
AGGTTGAATGGACAAGTAAGCAGTTGTATGTGCTGACGTATAGTCATGTACAGATGTTAGCATATTATGCTAACTTGTACTGTATCATCATCGTGAAAGTTTGTGAAACGAATGAGAGAATGCAAATATCGAAACCATGAATAAGGGAGAAGACGGTAGACTGGGCAGTGAACACAGCATGTGCAAATTTGCAAAGATATTTGCCAAGACAAGAAGAGACAAAGACGAGCAAGAGAGACAAAAGAAATGAATGTGAATGGTAGGTGGTTTGAAAGACTCAAGTACACTCCACAGTGTGGATAGGCATGAGGGCCAGTCAGCCAGGCGGTGTTACAATGGAGATGAAGGGTTTATATTTGATATCTTATATGAATGATGAACTCACCAATCGTCTCTGGGATCCGGAAGAATCCTCTTGACACTAATTAAATCACTCACGAACTGATTAAAAGCATTCTTCTTCCATCCTTCACTCATCAATTTCTTTTGTTCTTCAGTCAAATTCTTAGGCTTGTAAGGTCGGCCCATTTCTCCTGGTTGAGTGTCTCCAGGTGGGGCCAGGACTCCAAGCTCCATCTCAACCACGTCATTTTGTGATTTGGACCGATTCGGTGGTCCGCTTCGACTGTCAGCAATCTCATTTTGACTCAGGGCTTGGGCACTCGGATTGTTTACGTGATTATGACTATTTTGGCTTTGTGCAGAGTGACTGGCTGTTGTAGACGAGTGCAACTCCACAAGCAGCAGGAAGAACAACCAAGCCAATGGAATCAATAGCACTAATTTCAAGATGAACGATCGACGACGGATTGGGAGCATGATTTTGGCCGGTTGCAAGTTGGACAGTCTCAAGTTTCCGTAATTATCTGTCTTTCGTCATCACCTGCGAAATGACAAAAAACTGAAATTCAACACTTCATAATATTTTTAAATGTGCCAAGTAATGACGTCGATTAATTCCAATTCTACGGATTATCCTTCAATAATTGAAACTATAACACCGATGCTAGGTCGCTATCTCGTTGCGAATTGTTGAAATGGAATTAACGCTAAATTGCCTTTATTTAATCCCAACGTAAATCGTTCAATTCGGTTTGATTCGAAGATTTACAATGAACTAAAATAAAATCTCATGACCAAATTCTCACCAAATAAAAATTCATACAATAAAATAATGCACACACGAACAAGGACAGGCCAATGAGGGAAAGTGTGAATGAAAGTCATTGTATATGCCATATAGATAAAATTCGATATTGTGACACAAATTTTGTTATCAGTCAACGGAAAGACGTGTAAAATCCATGCGATATAGTCCACGTAGAGCATCACCTGCGTCAAACATTGTATCTATGCTATGCAGATAAAATTCGATATTGTGACACAAATTTTGTTATCAGTCAACGGAAAGACGTGTAAAATCCATGCGATATAGTCCACGTAGAGCATCACCTGCGTCAATACCAATAAAATCGTGAAGGAAGTTTCACACAGTCATTTCAACAAGGTGAATGGATCGTGAACTGTACATAAATACAAAACTCTACTTATTTTTACTAACTCATCCTTTTGAATTCGACATTAACACGATGGATGAGCAGGCACTTTGGTATTTTGTACCATAATCATAATGCACATGCTACTTGTATTTTGTATGCTTCTTTCTCTAACTCTGAAACTGAATACCCCAATAATTACCAACAAATTATTTATTCCAAGATTGGGATTGAGCGTGCAATAATTATGCGGGTAAATGGGAGTTTCTAACATATTTCTGATTATATTCACTTTGGCAGCGTGTCTGGTTTAAAGTTTAATCCCTATGATCATGTTTCATGTTACTCGACTTGTCACGTCACCCAGTCACTCTCTCTTTCTGTGTCTGTTTTCATCTATTTCCCACACAGTGACTTGCGTTCTAATTCATCCAGGCGTAGCATTTCAACTACTCATCCAAAACTGTCATTATATCTTCCATAAACATTTACCTTTATCCACAATCCACAATCCATATGTCCTTATCCCTTATCCCTTAGGAAAGTCGAAGGATGAATATGAAGCAACATGCGACATGCGACTCAATGAGTTCCTAATGAACCGAGCTGAAAGTACAGTGTTCAAACTGTCAGAAATTCTGTCTCATAAAATGCTGTAATGTACGTATACTATACGATCACAACGATGCGATGACGTGAAAAAGTTGAGCAATTCTCTATTTGTCGGCTTGTATATGTGAGACGCAGGTTAAAAATTTGGTGGTCGTGGTCAGCAAGTTTTCACGATTGTTTCAGTATTACCAAACACATCAAAACAAAATTATGCAGAGGATTATCAACGTACCTCTCTTCAGTCACTAATGAGATAGAAACGTGACAGATTTGGGACTTGGGACAACGCGACAGTTACGGCGTACGTTTTATGATTAGCTAATAGAACTTTGACCGCCTTTACTTTGTGCTAAATGGATGCTAAAATCTTAAGCCTTGTACTACTGAAAAGCCAGTGATTTATTCGGTTCCTAGCCACACTTTATTTTTTGTATCATATAAAAAGTTTAAAGCTGCAGTCAGGATGACTTTTTTCCGAACAATTTATTTCGAAAGAGAAAGCACCGGAATATTGTACTTTTATGGTGGAAAACTGAATGAACCTTACTTTATTTAGTTGCAGTAATAATTTTTGAGACGGGTGGAATTTTTCGTATTCACAAAAAGCCGAGTGTGTGACACCGATAAGGAGAGTCAACTGTAATTTTACGTCATCCATCATATAATCAAGAATACTCGACCGAAACTACAGTAGAAAAGTCAGTTAAACCCACACAGACCGCTAAAAAACAGATACCGAGGCAAATGAAAACCAAATTGTGAGTTTTGTGATTGTGATGAGCGGAGAAGGAGACCTTGTTTGAGGTGTAGTGACGTTGACAGTAATATTTTCCCTGAATACGTACAGCGTTGCTTCACCACGAAAGTCAAATGGCAAACTGTACTTGGGATATTAAGCTTTGAATCATTATGAGGAACCGTTCAGATTGAAACTTCTTGTGAAGCCTGTCATTAGTACAGGTTTAAATGTGGCTCTTCGTTTAAATGTGACTGTTATAGTGTACATTTAAGGATAATATTTTTGGAATTTTTCCCTGAGCATTCAAAAAGTCGTTATAAGGTTATAACTTTCATTGTGTCCAGGCTCTGGGGTTCTTTTTAAAGGGAAGGCCATACGATTCGCTTTGAACGTTGAATTAATATCGGGCGGTTTCCGTTGTCGTAAAACTTATCGACCCTGTCAAGTAAAATGAAGTTTGTGGTCGTTCAAAAAAATTATAGCTTGACATAACCTCAAATATTAAAACAGGATGCGAAATTCAAATATAGCTTCTCTTTTTTCATGAAGCTGAAATGAAGTTAAAACGATGAAGCTTATGGGAACAAAAGCGGACGTGAAAAATGTTCTGGGTTTTATGGCTTATGGTCATTTGCCTTTTTGGCCATCTACTACTATATTTTCATTTTGACAAAGAGAAAAGAGTTTCAGGTCGGAGGCGGCTTTTGCTCCTTGTGTCTTCAAACTTTCATGGATTTTGTTCATGGTACAAATTGTCTACAACAAAAACCGCTAGAAGTATCATTTAACCACATGCCATCGACTTTTATGTTTGTCAGCATTTTTATTCAAGGGAAAAGTCGCTAGTTGCTTTGAATTCTCAACGTGCCGACTGATGGCGAATGCGAATAGCGAATGGTCTGGTGTGTGTCGTCTCTTGTCATGTCGCAGTCATGTCACACAACCTTACAGACTCGAGATTCTTGTCAGCATTGAAAATAGTCTTCGGAGCAGGGGTTATTAAAAGTCCATTAGGGAAAGCCATAAAAGCTCACAAGCTCGTATGTAAAATACATAGCAGCTTCTTGGTCATTTCTAAAATAGTGTAACGCTTCCATTACAAAAGGGAGAAAGAAGGGTCTCCAGCTGGAGCATTTTTTCCTAACGCAAGAGTATAAAAGAGCAAGTTCCCTTTTCCTTTGACTCATGCACGATGCATTAGATTCAACAACAGCTGCAATCGATCTGCGAGTCTTTGGATGTTCTCAAACCACATGGAAATGGAACCATATAAAGTAAAAAAAAACCTTTGATATACAGAAATGGATGTGAAAAAATTTGTCTTTGACGATATATAGCAAAGGATTGTCTGTTACCTGTCACAAACACATCCTCCATTGTAATAGTAATACCACCGTAAGCAAAAAGGAACCTTCTCTGTGCTCTTCGCCGCTTCTTCTTGAGGGACACGCAAATTGATTCACTTAAAAGGTTCAGTTAGCTAAATGACTGCATTCACTGCATACATAATACGTCTTCCATTCCCTCACACATTTCCCTTGTCAATTTCCATCGTAAAAACTGTATTATCCTCTCCCTCAGACCTATCGTCAACAAATTTTAATGCCATCTCTTCCGTTTTTATAATGCCGTCATTGGATAGTAGTTTAAGCGATAAGTATAGCAGTTGTAATCTGTAATTTAGCGCATTATTCCATAGCCATCTCCTAAGCTCACTGTTAGTAGCAACTAGCAACTACTATTGCTACAAAAGGAGAAGTTCACAAGAAGTCTAGTCATCGTAGCCACATCGTTTCCCACAACTTTACCCATTAAACCATCACAAATTGGGATAATTGCTCTGTAATTGTAGTCGTGTGTATTAATTCTAGAATGAGAGTACCAAGGCGTTGAACATGTTTGATGGTTTGATGAGTGACATTGCTCCAGACCCAAATTACACCATTACACGAACGTGACATTGGAATATCTGTACGGAAATTGTATTGGGCATGTTAATGTTATTCTTGCTTTTCTCACTTCGTAATACTATCAACCATCGCATTATCATGTAAGAATATGCAAATGAAGTGCCATAAGCACGAATTCTTAGAATATAACGTTACAGAAGCTTTTCAATGAAACACAAGCAATTCTACAGGATATATGGCCACAACAATCTACTGAAAGTGTTTTTGCGCTTGGTCATTTACAGGAAAGTGCCAAGTTTGTAGAATATTTCAACAGCATCTTTCAATGAAACTAGTATAAAAGTTGTGTACGTACATTACATTTCCTGAAGGTCATAATGATAATTGTAATTACTGCCATGACCAAAACTCCTTGCGAAGGCCATGGGAAATGCTTCCAAACTCATTGTTGCGTTTCATTCTTGAATCCATTAGGTTGGGTAATGAGTATTAATGCAATACCTTTGATTTCGGACATAAATTAACTTTTCAGCTACCCAAATGGCTCAAAATTTGAAGACGATGAGTCGCGTCTTAAGAATACTATAGACGATTAGAAATTACAACCTCTTAGCTTTTAATGTAACTGCTTTCCCACTATTCCTAGTACACTAATTTTGAGACTTGTCTTGCTGTCGTTGATGCTCGCTCAGTTGCTCGTCCCTACAATATTCTTGGATGACAATTGTCTTACTACTGAGACACGGTCTTAATGATGCTCCTCAATTCATTTGTTCTTCTCCTTTACGAGTCTCCTATTAAAATTAAAAGTATAAAGCGAGGCTGTGCTACGAACGACAAGATAAGACACAAGCTACAAGATTAGTACAAAGTACTATACATTTGATACATAATGGAATGTGGTGATGTTGAAGGATGACAAGACAGGATATGCCATCGTCATCATCATCATTGCATTGTCGATTTTGTCGAGTCTGCCTATACGTATACACAGTAGCCGAAAATGTTGATTCTCTAAAGTGACCTGTAGAATTTCACATTGAAAGATGACTACATCAGCATCCCACGGTCCCACCATCGACAATCGACGAACTCCAAGTGTGTTAATGTGTCGCGTGTTGCAAAATGTAAAGGAATAAATTATCTGTTAATCTACCTACGATGGATAATGGATACAAATTAAAAATTTTGTAAATGACACTACGCTAAAAATTGAGATTGAACCGGAATAAAAACTTGGTAATCTAATATTAAATGGATTTTGAACACAGAAAATAAGATTATTTGAAAATTGATGTTTCATCTGATCCCCTGTCACTTTTAAAGATGACTTGATCATGACATGATAGAAATAGTAAACTATTTGATGGATGACGGCAGGAACATGATAAAACGATACACGTTTCAATAGGTTAGTAACTATATCTATTGGATGTTAGGATGGGAAGAGTCATGCAAGATCGTCAATCAATGGGCTTTACCGCAATTGCTGTAATCCTCAAGTGGATGAACAGGAAGAAGACCCCGTGGAGAAAGTGTTATCAAGCCGTCCAAATCTTTTTGGTGGGGCCACAAACGCGACTTCTTTTTTGGCCAAAGAATGCACACAACATACACTCTCGAGCTCTGGGAGCACACGAAAATCAACTCCAACCAATTTCTCTCATTACCATCGTCATTTGTATCCCACACGTGTATGCTCAGTTCAAAAAAATCTTTAGATTGTTCACGTATTTAAAAGCGACACGTTCTCACTGACAACTTTTGCAATTTCGTGGTGGCTTCTTCACTTTGAGGAATTTTATGGATGTGACGAAACAATAATTTGACTTGACGAATTGAGTTTGTAGTAGAAACGGAACAAAAAGCGCGTTCACGTTACAAAATGGAATGATGCGACAGTTGATTGAATGAGATTGAAAGTTAACGTTAACTTTGTTGTATCGGCACGAGCGTCATTACGGCACACAGAGTCTGATTGACGTTGAGCGTGTGGCTTCGAATGAATGGAATGTTTGTATTATATAATTGGAACGTTTTTGATTTAAGACAATCTTAATTTGTAATGTACAATGACTATATTTTGTAGTGTCGTCTCGGATTTCGAAGGTAAAGTCCGTGTGAGGAGGTAAAGGTCGAAGCTGTGTAAGAGAGTGCAGATTTACAGGTGATCTGATATGATGATGCCTCTCTGTGCGCAGACTGGTTTAAAGTGAGAGGACTTTGGGAGACTTTGATGCTGGAAGCCAGCCGAGCCGCAAAGAAGATACGAGAAGAGCAACAATAGAATAATATACAAAGATTTTGACCAAGTTGCCGTTTACCTTCCACCAAGGCAAGGTGGACTGGGGGTTTTTGTTCGGAATGTGGCAGTGGCAAGTGGCAGCTTCGACTCCTTCGGGTCGAAAGGATGAGCGAAAAAGAAGATGAGCAGAAGCGAACTCCAAAAGGAAGTTCACTTTGCAATGTGAGTCTCTCTTCTTGTGTGTTGGAGCACACAGAACAGTCGTTGTGTAATCTCTTCGTACGTCTCTCTCGCTCGCTCGGCTCTTGGTCGTGTGGGAAATAATCGAAGTGGGTTGTTGACTCAACTCTCCTCGACGGACGAGCATCATCACACTATACTCATGATGTCTATGGTCTCAGGTCTTTCTCTCTTGCACGTTCGTAGTGTAACCAAAGGCAGCAAAGGAGACTTCACTCTTCTCCAAGTCTGCATGCAATCTTGCAATCCCAAGGCAATGCCAAACAAACTCAAGCTTGCTTGGTAGGGGCTTCTTGAGGCAACCTGTAATCTAATGTTGAGGGATGCTTTTGGTTTTGCACGTTGCAAGTCTGTATTGCTGGATTAAGATTAGGTGAGACCTGAGACTTGAGACGCATTCCATGTAAAATAATATGCAAGCTTCATCCTCCAAGGTAATGCAAAGTAATATCATTGTGCAAAATACCTGTCCGGTTGTGTGTATGAACGAGAGGTGCGACACGACACAAAGTGCAATCTTTACCATGGTACTATACGACCAGTGTAAGCTTCGAAATGTAGCAACCTATCGAATGCTTACTTAGTATCATTCTTTCACATGCATGGACGACTCGTCTTATGAACTGGACTCATCGTTTTCTTTTTACTTAAGAGTTTGCGTTTGTCTACGGACAATGATAAAAAAGGGGCTTTTTGCCATTGCTGCTATTATATGTGCAAAAAGTTGACTATGGCGTTGTTGCGTTGTTGGTGCTAGTGAACCGACCACTGCACAAATGACTGACATCAGTAAAAAAAGACAATCATAAAACCATTCGCAACAGAAGAAGCGAATAACTCGACAGACTCGTCTTCTTCATGAGACACAAAATGACTTGAGCACTCACCTGTGTGTGTTGTGAGTGTGCAATCAAGTCAAATGGGTAACGTAATGGAAGAAAACGACATAGCACACCTCACAGAATGTGAACTTTAGTGTAAAAAAGATGTCGACGAAAAAATTGGCTCTACGTTTGTATCGTTTGTATACTATACTGAATGCAAGCAGTTGAGCAAATCTGTATATGAAATTATAAACTGGTCAACAACAATGGCAAAAGGATGATGTGGTGAGTGGTCGGTGATGTGAGGTTTGCTTTATTTACTCACTGAACGCACGACTAGAAGCAGCAGAATTGTCCTTTAAGTTTTTATGGCATAATGTAACAATATAAATGTAATAGTAACCTTGTTTGTAGCAAGGATTATTGCAAAGTTTGCTTGCTGGTCGTGTACTGTAAAAATTTTGAAGTACACAACAGTCGTGCTCGTAATGGTATTGAATATAAAGAAGGTGGACATTGGTGGAGTTTAGATCTGGGAAAAACTGCTGAATCCATTATTATTGTCGTGAAAATGTGGATGAGTGACTGCACAAGGCTTAATTTTTATCAAACATGCATTTTGCGATGAAAGCATATGGTAATGGACTAATGGAAAACAATCTTTAAAAAAAGGTTATGAGAAATTATTTGAGGAGATGATTCGCATGAAAGAAAAATGATTACGTTGTTGAGACTGTAGAGTTGAGACGCGTGAAGATCTTTGAGAAGGAGATCTTTCGACCAATTGTCACGTCCTGTCTTCTCGGCAATGTTAAAAAAAGAGATTTTGACAATGAAGCAGACACTTTAGTAGTTTATGATCTTCGTGCATTCATTCATCCACGTCAAAGTACGGACGACTACAACACATTAGCATAATTAGCCAGCATTCGCATCAACATTAAAAATTACAAGAAGCGCATTTGCAGGATGCACATTAGAATTTGCCAATTGCCTTGTGAGCCTTTTAGCGTTCAACCCAAAGCCAATGAGCACAGCGGTGGTTTGGTATTTATTTGGCTGTAGTTGTTGTGATGTTATATTGAGTATACAAATTCATTTCGGAATATAAATGAATAAAGATAACCGCGTGAGTGAGCAAGTGGACAAAATCCGATGGCAAAATTTTCCTTAATGTTGTTATGATGAAGAAGGGTACTCTTGTGTTTTGTAATGAAAACAATGCATCAAGAGGAGAACATAAGGAAGAAGGGGAGTCCATCGTATTAGTATTGGGCAAACAGCAAACTTTAACTTTATAAAAAGATTTCACTTGGACCTAACGACGAAACTATGTTTCCACAAGATTTCACAGATGTTGATGTTGAGATTATTGTTGAGATGCAGCATAATTTGGGCAAGTCGTCTCTTTTGTCAGCGCGTCTGCCAAAAAATTGCTCAATCCTATTTATGCACGATGTGAAACGGTGTTTTTACTACAGTCGCGTCTGCTTTTGCTTTGCTTGCAAATGGTGTGACGTGAAAAAAACCTCAATATGAAAACAGAATGAACTGTCGCTGTTCTGTCACCTGTCACCGTGGCTCATCCTTTCAAGACATGCAAAAGTTTATTATACTTTCAACCTACTTTGCATTGAATGTTGATTGAAATCCTATTTGTTCATGGAAATATTCCGTCACTAAAATGACTAAAATGACAAGTAGATAAAAACACAAACGCAGCATGAACGTGACAAAAATTTTGTTATTCAGCAACTTCATTCTTTAAAAATTATTCTGTCACACACTTGTCAAAAGTGTATGAAAAATTTTAACGCGTAATAAAAATGTAGGTTTTCAGCAGTTAAAGTTACAACACACGAATATATTATGTTTTAATAATAATAATAGTACTGCATTTGTCAGACTTTATTTTCAATTAAAATAGCACTTTAAATACAAAGTTAACAATAATTAGTGGAATACATAAATAATGTAGTCTATTTGTAGTTATATCTGAAAACGCAGTAATCAAGAAAAAAACTTATCGCGTTTATCACTTCTTGCAAAATTAACTTATACTTTAACAACAATAGTGACGTCATTTGTCAGATTTCGTTTGCATCATTTCTAAAAAATAATTGTTATTGAATGAAAGATGCAATAGTGTACTTTCAAGTTTGAAATACGGCAGTACAACAACGTTCAAGGATTCAACTTGAGTCGTCTCCAGAATTTCCAGACGTATTCACTTCTTCCTTGACGCGGACGATAGTCAAAGATGATTTGTTTTTTCCCTTAGACAATGTGGCCACTTCTTTTTGAAGTTGTTTGACCATCGAACTCAACTGCTGCACTTTAGCTTCGTATTCTCGTTTGGTGTCTTGTACTTTCTTGCGACATTCAGCTTCAGTAGTGTAGGTTTGAGCCTTTAATTCATGTATCTGTAATCACAGTCACCCCAACCAAATCATAATCATATTTTATCATATCTGCAACGTAATAGTATGCAATTCACGATTTTGATTACTATAGTACATCTAGTAGTAAAAACCTAATAACACATGCATGCATACTCCACGACCATTTTACAACTCTGCAGCCTTGTCCTCTAATGTTCCACGACTTTGTCACCAATAAAATGCACATCTCTGATAAACTGAAACAGAGCTTCACGTTTCTCTCTGTCACTGAGACCACAGGCACAGGCCATCAATCATACAATTCTTGTAATTTCATTACGCTCCATTGACACGAGCAAAGGAGAAGGAGAAACATGAATTTCGGTCATTGATCACTTGGTGCAGTATCAAGTTTATTAGAAAACCCTGTTTATTTGTGTTGTATACGGTATCATCATATTTCATATCATATATCATGTGACGAGTGAAGAATAAAAGTTCATTACCTGTCTATCTTTTCCAAGGATCACTTGGTCCTTTTGAGCAATTTGACGCTCTAAACTCGCAATTTTCTCGCGAAGATGAGTTTGTGCTACTACATGGTCAGAACTCTGAGTAGGGTCAATATCACGTACAGTTCTCTCTGAAGAAATATTAGCTTTCTTCGGTGGAGGCCCATCCTTACCGAGTTTCGTAACGTCGACTCTCTGGGGTCGCTTATCATGAGGTTTCCTGTATGAACAATATTATCGATATTTACTTTCCACGAAGAAAGGAAGTGAAAAGTGAAGGCTCTGTATGGAGTCTCATTTTATCAGCACTCACTTCATCTCTTTCGGTCGAG
>JABASF010003177.1:0-11288 GCA_019776145.1 Harlomillsia oculata
GATCGCCGCGCCTGCCGCAGCCTGGGCGATCTCCGCGTCCGACGCGCCTTCGCGGCCATAGCCGATGTTGTAGCCGATCGTGTCGTTGAACAGCACGGTGTCCTGCGGCACGATGCCGATCGCGGTGCGCAGGGAGGCTTGCGTCACGGTGCGCACGTCCTGCCCGTCGATCGTGATTGCGCCCGCATCGACGTCGTAGAACCGGTACATCAGCCGCGCGAGCGTCGACTTGCCCGCGCCCGATGGCCCCACCACCGCCAGCGTCGTGCCCGCCGGAATGTCGAGGTCGAGGCCCTTCAGGATTTCGCGATCCGCGTCATAGCCAAAATGCACGTCCTCGAACCGCACGCGCCCGCGATCCACCACCAGCGGCGCGGCGTTTGGCGCATCGACGACCTCGGCGGGCGTATCGATCAGCGCGAACATGCTCGCCATGTCGATCACGCCCTGGCGGATCGTGCGATAGACCATGCCGAGCAGGTCCAGCGGCCGGAACAGCTGCGACAGCAAGGTCGACACAAACACCACGTCGCCCGCCGAAAACCGCCCCTGGCTCCATCCCCAGGCGACATAGGCCATGCCGCCGCCAAGCATCGCGTTGGTGATGAGCGCCTGGCCGACGTTGAGCCATGCAAGGCTATTTTCCGACTTGGTCGCCGCGGCGGCATAGGCGCTGATCGCCGCGTCATAGCGCTTCGCCTCGCGCTCCTCCGCGCCAAAGTATTTGACCGTCTCGAAATTCAGCAGCGAATCCACCGCATGCGCGACCGCGCCGGTGTCGAGGTCGTTCATCTGCGCCCGCAGCGCGTTGCGCCAATCGGTCACTTTTTGCGTGAAGACGATATAGATCGCGACCATCGCCACCGTCGCCGCGACCAGCGGCCAGCCGAAGCTGGTCCAGAAGATCGTCAACACCATGGCCAGTTCCAGCACGGTCGGCGCGATATTGAACAGCAGGAAATACAGCATCGTATCGATGCTCTTGGTGCCGCGTTCGACCACCTTGGTGACGGCGCCGGTGCGCCGTTCCAGATGGAAGCGCAGCGACAGGCCGTGCAGGTGACGGAAGACACTCGCCGCGAGGCGCCGCGTCGCATCCTGCCCGACGCGTTCGAACACCGCGTTGCGCAGATTGTCGAACAGGGTCGTCGAGAAGCGCGAGGCGGCATAGCCAACCACCAGGAGCACGACGATCGTGACGAGGCTTCGGTCGCCGACGCTCATCCGGTCGACCGCATATTTCAGCGTATAGGCCGCGCCGAAGACCTGAACGATCTTGCTCGCGACGACGAGCAGCATCGCGACGACGATGCGCGCCTTCAGGCCCGTTTCACCCGCAGGCCACAGATAGGGGAGGAAACGGCGCAGCGTCGGCAGCAACGGCTGGTCGGCGCGGGTCTGGCTGGTCGGATCGGTGGGCGGCATTGCCGCTTATGTAGGCACGGCGTCCCTGCGAAGAAAGCGCGCCGCGGAACATACTAGCGCCCTCGCGAATTTTACCAGTTGACAAGCGAGGGCATCATGGAACCGTTGTTCTACGTGATGGCGATCATGGGCTGCGGCGACGGCAACGTCCAATGCACCGAGGCTCGGGTCGTCCCGATCCACTATCAGTCGATGGCGCAATGCCGGGCGGCACTGCCCGATCAGCTCGCGCGCAACACGGACGTGCCCTATCCGATGATCGGCGCACAATGCCGTACCTCGGGCGCGCAGATCGCAAAGGCGGACATCAAGCCGCGTCGGTCGTAACCCGTCTTCGGCAACCCGGGGTGGCCGTCATCCCGGCGCAGGCCGGGGTTTTCCAGTGTTATGAGACGGCAGGGGCCGGGAAAGGTTTTGGCCCGGATTGGGGTGACGCGTCCCGGACGGAAGCGTCACCCCACGCCGTTTACCCGGCATCCTCCATGCGAAACGTCAGCGTCATCGTCCGCCACGCCTCGACCGGCACGTTACCGCGCGTCGCCGGCTTGAAGCGCCAGGCCTTCAGCGCCCGTTCCTGCGTCGTACGCCAAAAGGCATCACTGGTCGCGTTGACCTGTTCGATCTGCTTCACGCGCCCGTCGACGCCGACCAGCACGCGCACCGTCACGCGACCATCGCGATTGGCGCGGCGTTCGACTGCGGGATAATCCGGCTGGAAGGCGTCGGCGTAGCGCGCATCGATGCTGGGGCCGACAAACGGTAGTGGCGCGGGCGGTGCCGGTGCCTCGACCGCCGGCCCGGGATCGGTGCCGATGATCTTGGTCGGTGCCGGTGGCGTCGGAATCGTCGTTAGGGCCAGGTCGGTCGGGTTGGTCGGCACGGTGATTTCCGGCACGGGTGCCAGGATCGTCTCGGTCGCATGATGCGGCGCCGTTTCGGCTGGCTTCACCTCTGGCATTGGCGGCGGAGGTGGCGGGTCGAGCGGGATATTGCCGATGACCAGCACATGGTCGGGGCCCTCGGGCAGAATCTTCGGCACCGCGAACATCAGCGCCGCGACCAGCGCGGCGTTGATCGCGATGGCGGCGGTCAGTCCACCGGGGTTGAAACGGGTCGGCTTGGCGTAGCGGTCTGCATACATCGTCCGTCTCCTCTCTGTCGGGTCGCCCTCGACCGGGGCGACGCCGCTCAGACATGAAACGTTACACCATAACATATGATCGTCAAGGGGTTGGGCGATGCCGCTTTGCGTCGCAGAGGCGGACAGGAAGGGGAGAAAGGGCTCACGGCTAAGCGGGACGCCAGCCCGCGCGATTTACCCGTCCGAACGGCGACTGCCCCTGCAAAGCGCGGCCGATCTTATCCAGCTGCGTCCCGCAGGCGTGCGACGGCGCGCGGCTGGCCGATAAGCGGCAATAGCGCCGCCATGTCGGGGCCGTGGTCGAGCCCAGTCAACGCCTGACGCAGCGGTAGAAACAGCGCTTTGCCCTTGCGGCCCGTCGCTGCCTTGAGCGACGTCGTCAGCGCCGCCCAGGCGTCGTCGCCCCAGTCCAGTCCCTCTGCGACTGCCGCCGCGTTGGCGAGATAGGCACGCGCCTCGTCGTCCTGCGTCGGCGCGGCGATCGGCCCCTCGATCACCTGCCACCAGTCCGCCGCCTCGGCGACGCGCGACAGGTTCGGCCGCACTGCATCCCATTCCGCCGCGCCCATGCCGTCGGGCAGCCGATCGGCGACCGCGTCATAGGCCAGCTGGTGGACGATCCGCGCATTCACCTGCGCCAGCTCCGCCTCGTCGAATCGCGCCGGCGCGCGGCCGAAGCGGGCGAAGTCGAAGGCGGCGATCAGCGGTGCGGGATCGACCATCGGCTCGACCGGATCGCTCGTCCCGATCCGCGCGAGCAGCGCGACGACCGCCTGCGGCTCGATCCCCGCGTCGCGAAAATGCGCGACGCCCAGCGATCCCAGACGCTTGGATAATTTGCCCTCGGCGCCGGTCAGCAGCGCTTCGTGTGCAAAGGCGGGTGGCGTGACGCCCATCGCATCGAACATCTGCAATTGCAGCGCGGTGTTGGATACATGGTCCTCGCCGCGCACGACATGGGTGATGCCCAGATCGGCATCATCGATCGCCGATGGTAGCATATACAGCCACGATCCGTCGGCGCGGCGCACGACGGGATCGCTCATCGTCTTCGCATCGAAGCTTTGGGCACCGCGGATCAGATCGTCCCAATGGATCGGTGCGTCATGATCCAGCTTGAACCGCCAGTGCGGCGCGACGCCATCCGCCTCAAACTGCGCCTTTTGCGCATCGCTCAGCGTCAGCGCCGCGCGATCGTACACCGGTGGCAGGCCGCGCCCGAGCAGGATCTTGCGCTTCAGATCCAGTTCCTGTGCGCTCTCATAGGCCGGATAAATGCGCCCCGCCGCGACCAGCGCATCGAACCGCGCCTGATACAGCGCGAATCGCTGCGACTGGCGCACCTCGGCATCGGGCGTCAGGCCCAGCCAGGCGAGATCGGCGCGGATGCCGTCGACGAACCGCTCCTCGGACCGCTCGGCATCGGTATCGTCGATGCGCAGCACGAACCGCCCGCGCTGCCCCCGCGCGAACATCCAATTGTGCAGCCCCGCCCGGATATTGCCGACGTGGAGCATGCCGGTGGGAGAGGGGGCGAAGCGGGCGATGACGGTCATGCCCGCGCTCCTACCGCCGCGGGCGGGCGAAGCGAAGCGGTTTGCGAAAGGCGCCATCGACGATAAAGGGCGGCGCAAGGGAGCCCAGCGCATGAAACTGATCACCGGCAATTCGAACCTTCCGCTCGCGCAGGCGATCGCGAACTATCTCGAAAGCCCGTTGACCGACGCGCTGGTCCGCCGGTTCGCCGACGAGGAGATCTTCGTCGAAATCCAGGAAAACGTGCGCGGCGAGGACGTGTTCGTGCTCCAGTCGACCGGTTTCCCGGCGAACGACAATCTGATGGAGCTGCTGATCATCATCGATGCGCTGAAGCGCGCGTCGGCCAAGCGCATCACGGCGGTGATCCCCTATATGGGCTATGCGCGCCAGGATCGGAAACCGGGGCCGCGCACGCCCATCTCGGCAAAGCTCGTCGCCAATCTGGTCACCGTCGCCGGCGCCGACCGCGTGCTGTCGGTCGATCTGCACGCCGGGCAGATCCAGGGCTTCTTCGATATCCCGACCGACAATCTCTATGCCGCACCCGTGATGAGCGCGGACATTCATGCGCGCTTCAAGGGTCGCAACCTGATGGTCGTCTCGCCCGACGTCGGCGGCGTCGTGCGTGCGCGCCAGCTCGCCAAGCGACTCGACAACGCCCCGCTGGCGATCGTCGACAAGCGCCGTGAGCGTGCCGGCGAATCGGAAGTGATGAACATCATCGGCGACGTCGAAGGACGCTTCTGCATCCTGGTCGACGATATCGTCGATTCGGCGGGTACGCTGTGCAATGCGGCGGCGGCGCTGCGGCAGGCGGGGGCGGAGGATGTCGTCGCCTATGTCACGCACGGCGTCCTGTCGGGCGGCGCGGTCGCGCGCGTCGAGGGATCGGTGCTGACCGAACTCGTCATCACTGATTCGATCGGCAATCACGAATCGATCGGTGCGACGTCGAAGATCCGCCACCTGCCGATCGCGCCGCTGCTGGGCGAGGCGATCAAGCGCATCGCCGACGAAACGAGCGTGTCGTCGCTGTTCGACTGACGGGTGCAGGCGCGGCCACTCACGCGTACAGCGTGACGCGACTGACGACGGCTTTACCGGCGTCAGCGCCTATCGCTGGCTGAGCGCGATGATATGGTCGAACACCGCCGGGTGCAGCGGCTTGGCGAAGGCGCAGCCATATTGCGTCTTGTCCCGCCACGCGACCACGGCCTCCAGACCGGCCAGCCCCGGCAGCGTCAGCCACACGATCGTGCCCGGCCATAGCGTAAAGGACGTTTCGGCGCGGAACCCCATCAGCGACAGGTCGGTCACGTCGATTTCGAACCGGGTCTGCCCGCGATCGCGCAGGTGCGCGCGCATCGTCACCGCCTTGCGCAGCGATCGGCGCGACTCGGCGCCCTCCTCCGTCCCGTTAAGGGCGATGGGCTGGTACGGCGGCGTGAAGGTCGGCTGTTCCATGGCTGTATCGTGCCACGGAAGGCGTTACTTTTCTGCCAACGGCTCCCCGGCGGGCGCTCGCACCCCCTGCCGCCCGCGCCGCTTGAGTTCGGCCTTCAAGGCTTCGGGCCGGGGAGCGACCAGGAAGCCGAAGCTGACGTTGCCCTCGCGCGTTTCGACGACATGGTGCAGCCGATGCGCCTGGACGATCCGCTTCATGTAGCTGGACTTGGGCAGATAGCGCGTCGGGATCCGCTGATGGACGATGATGTCGTGGAACCCGAAATAGATCGCGCCATAGGCCGCGATTCCCGCGCCGATCCACGCGAAGCCCGGCCACCAGCCCAGCTGTACCCCGCCAAGTAATAGTACGAACGAGGGAACCGCGAAGATCGCAGCGTACAGGTCGTTGAGCTCCCAATTGCCTTCGCGCTTGGTGTGGTGGCTCGCATGCAGGAACCAGCCCGGCCCGTGCATGATCCAGCGGTGCGCGGCATAGGCAAAGCCCTCCATGCCGATCACCGTCGCCAGAAACATAAGGATGCCGATCGGCCAGGACATGCGTATTCCATCTAATGCGAAGCGTTTGCGATAACGATCGGACCCCGTGCTATATCCGGGGTGGATTCGTCGCGCCGCCTGTGCAAAGGGCGGCGGCAATCTCCTCTTTATAGCATAATGCGAGGCAGGCCATGAACATCCACGAATATCAAGCCAAGGAACTGCTGGCGAAGTTCGGCGTGCCCGTGCCGGCAGGCTTTGCGGCGCTCAGCGTCGAGGAAGCGGTCGAGGCATCGAAGAAGCTCCCCGGACCGCTGTATGTCGTCAAGGCGCAGATCCACGCCGGCGGCCGCGGCAAGGGCAAGTTCAAGGAACTCGGCCCCGACGCCAAGGGCGGCGTCCGTCTCGCCAAGACCGCTGATGAAGTTCGCGCGCACGCGACCGACATGCTCGGCAACACGCTGGTGACGATCCAGACCGGCGACGCCGGCAAGCAGGTCAACCGCCTGTACATCACCGACGGCGTCGACATCGCCAAGGAATTCTACCTCGCGCTGCTCGTCAACCGCGCGACCGGCCGCGTCTCGATGGTCGCTTCGACCGAAGGCGGCATGGACATCGAAACCGTGGCGCATGACACGCCCGAGAAGATCCACTCGATCGACATCGACACCGCGACCGGCTTCATGCCGCATCACGGCCGCGCCGTCGCCGCCGCTCTCGAACTGACCGGCGACCTCGCCAAGCAGGCGGCCAGCGTCGCGTCGAAGCTGTATGACGCGTTCCTGGGCACCGATGCCGAGCAGATCGAAATCAACCCGCTCGCCGTCACCGACGATGGCAAGCTGGTCGTGCTCGACGCCAAGGTCGGCTTCGATGGCAACGCCATGTTCCGTCACAAGGACCTGATGGAGCTGCGCGACACCACCGAAGAGGACGCGATGGAGCTGGAGGCGTCGAAGTACGACCTCGCCTACATCAAGCTCGACGGTGACATCGGCTGCATGGTCAACGGCGCCGGCCTCGCCATGGCGACGATGGACATCATCAAGCTGAACGGCATGTTCCCGGCCAACTTCCTCGACGTCGGCGGCGGCGCCAACAAGGAGAAGGTGACGGCGGCGTTCAAGATCATTCTCGCCGATCCGGCGGTGAAGGGTATCCTCGTCAACATCTTCGGCGGCATCATGAAGTGCGACATCATCGCCGAGGGCATCGTCGCTGCCGCTAAGGAAGTGAATCTGTCGGTGCCGCTGGTCGTCCGCCTGGAAGGCACGAACGTGCAGGCCGGCAAGGACATTCTGGCGAACTCGGGCCTCGCGATCGTTCCTGCGAACGACCTGGGCGATGCGGCGAAGAAGATCGTCGCAGAGGTCCAGAAGGCCGCGTGATCCCTTAGTCCTCCCCCGCAAGGGGGAGGTGGCGCCGCGCAGCGGTGACGGAGGGGGAGGATAGGGTGCCGTTTATGAAGGCCGGTCCTGACGTCCCCTTCGATCATTCGGCCGATGCCGAACGGTTCCCCCGCCTGGCGGGGAAGGACTTTGCGATAGAAAATTCCTCAGGCTCGGGCATCATGTCCGGGCCTGATTCGTTTGGGCGGTAGACCTGCCGTTACGGCAACCGGCGCTTTCCGTACCGGACTTGCGAAAGGCACGGAAAACCGCCATCTCACCCGCCGATACGACGCCAAAAAGGTGTCGGAGGCGCAATCGGAAGGAAGCCTATGAAGGTGCTGGTGCCGGTCAAGCGCGTGCTTGACTATAATGTGAAGCCCCGCGTGAAGGCGGACGGCTCGGGCGTGGATCTTGCCAACGTCAAGATGAGCATGAACCCCTTCGACGAAATCGCCGTCGAAGAGGCGATCCGGCTGAAGGACAAGGGCGTGACCGAGATCGTCGTCGTCTCGATCGGCGAGGCGAAGGCGCAGGAAACGATCCGCACGGCGCTGGCGATGGGCGCCGACCGTGGCATCCTTGTGACCAGCGACACCAAGGTCGAGCCGCTCGGCGTCGCGAAGATCCTCGCCAAGATCGTCGAGGAAGAGCAGCCGAGCCTCGTCATCCTGGGCAAGCAGGCGATCGACGACGACAACAACCAGACCGGCCAGATGCTCGCCGGCCTGCTCGGCTGGGGCCAGGGCACGTTCGCCTCGAAGGTCGAGCTGACCGACAGCGACGTCACCGTGACGCGCGAAGTCGACGGCGGCCTGGAAACCGACAAGTTCCCGCTCCCCGCGATCGTCACCACCGACCTGCGCCTCAACGAGCCGCGCTACGCCTCGCTGCCCAACATCATGAAGGCGAAGTCCAAGCCGCTCGCGCAGAAGACCGCCGCCGATTACGGCGTCGACGTCACGCCCCGCATCACGACGCTGAAGGTCGTCGAGCCGGGCAAGCGCCAAGCCGGGATCAAGGTCGCCGATGTCGACGAACTCGTGACCAAGCTGCATGCCATGGGGATTGCCAAGTGAAGACGCTCGTATGGGTCGAGCATGATGGCTCGACGGTAAAGGATGCCACGCTGTCGGCGGTCACCGCCGCATCGAAGCTGGGCGAGGTGCATCTGCTCGTCGCCGGCCAGGGCGTCGATGGTGTCGCGCAGGCGGCGGCGAAGATCGCCGGTGTCGGCAAGGTCCATGTCGCCGACGACGCGGCTTATGCGCATGCGCTCGCCGAGAATATCGCGCCGCTGGTCGTCGAGCTGATGGGGCATCACGATGCCTTCGTCGCGCCGTCGACCACCACCGGCAAGAATGTCGCGCCGCGCGTCGCCGCGCTGCTCGACGTGATGCAGATCAGCGACATCCTGTCGGTCGAGGGCGAGGACACGTTCACGCGGCCGATCTACGCCGGCAATGCGATCGCGACCGTTCAGACGTCGGATGCCAAGAAGGTGATCACCGTCCGCGGCACTGCCTTCGAAAAGGCGGCGGCCGAGGGCGGCTCGGCCGCGATCGAGGCGGTCGCCTCGGTCGGCGACAAGGGTGTGTCGTCCTATGTCGGCTCCGAGATCGCGCAGAACGCGCGTCCCGAACTGACGTCGGCCAAGATCATCGTGTCGGGCGGCCGTGCGCTGCAGAACGGCGAGAACTTCCACGCGCTGATCGAACCGCTCGCCGACAAGCTGGGCGCGGGCGTCGGCGCGAGCCGTGCGGCGGTCGACGCGGGCTTCGTGCCCAACGACTATCAGGTCGGGCAGACCGGCAAGATCGTCGCCCCGGAAGTCTATATCGCGGTCGGCATCTCGGGCGCGATCCAGCACCTCGCCGGCATGAAGGATTCCAAGGTCATCGTCGCGATCAACAAGGACGAAGACGCCCCGATCTTCCAGGTCGCGGACATCGGCCTCGTCGGCGACCTCTTCAAGGTCGTGCCGGAACTCACCGAGAAGCTGTGACGGCGGAAGGCGGGCAACGCGGGTTGCCCGCCGGTGACAGCAGGCGCAGCCTCGCTGTCATCCGCCGACACGGCCAGCGCCGCCAAAGCGGCGACTGACGGCGCGGGATTTACTCCCGCGTCGTGCGGTTGGAGGGGTTGGCGGGGTTTGGCCCTCTTCGCCGCCTGACATGTCATCCAAGCGATGGGCAGCGATCTCCCGGCGCAGCGCACCAACAGCCGCCAAAGCCTCCGGCATTCGCTGGAGCGAGGTCGTGTTGAAGCCCCCCACACAAAGAGACGGCCCGACACCAGCAATGTCGGACCGCCAGTCTACGCCTAGGGAGCTTACCTTGGCGTGTTCGAAAAAGGGGTAGGCGTTACAGCGCGTTGCCGGCTGCCGGGGCGGTGGCGTTGTCCGTGACATTGCCGGTCGGCGCGGTATCGCCCGCGGCCGAATTGCCGTCCGTTTCCAGGCCCGCTGCATTGTCGAAGACGGCGCCGTCGTCGTTGAGCGTGACCGTTTCCGCGGCTGTGTTGCCCGATTCGGTCTTGGGGCCGCAGGCGGCAAGGCCCAGTGCAGCGAGGCCGAGGACGGGCAGCAGGATGGCAGTCTTCATGTCGTTCTCCCTTTAGAAACCGGATGGCGATGGAACGGGTGGGCGGCCGCGGTGCAGGGCGGCGCCGATCAGCGAAAAGAAGGCGCGGCTGGCGGGCGAATCGGCGGCGTCCCATTCGGGATGCCATTGCACGCCCAGCACCTCGCCGCCGCAGGGGCGCGCCGATACCGCCTCAACGAGGCCATCGTCCGCGGCGATCGCCTCGACGGACAGGCCGCGGCCCAGCCGGTCGATGCCCTGCTGATGCACCGAATTGACGCGGACGCGGCGGGCGCCGGTCGCGCCGGCGAGCCGGCCATCAGGGGTCAGCTCCACGTCATGGCCGTGGTCGAACAGCGAATCGTAATCACCCTCCCACGCGCCACGATGGTGGCGGCCGGGATGGCTGGCCGTAGCCAGCGTGCCGCCGAACAGCACGTTGATCTCCTGCAGCCCGCGGCAGATGCCGAAGACGGGCTTGCCCGCCTCGATCATCCGTCCGGCAAGCGCCAGCGCGACCTCGTCGCGGCAATCATCCGTCACCTGATCGCTTGGCAGCGGCGCGCCGCCATAGCGACCGGGCGCGACATGACTGCGCGATCCGGTGAGCAGCAGTCCGTCGAGCACCGCGGAGAGCGTGTCGGTATCGGCGGTCCCCGGCATCGCGGGCACCAGCAGCACGGTCGCCTGCGCCAGCGTCGTCAGCGGCGCGATGAAGCGGCTCGCGACGACCTGCACCGGCCGCGCCGCGACTTCGTTGCAGCACAGCACCCCTATGACGGGGCGGCGTGACAAAGGGCGGGCCTGCCCCATCACACCAGCGCCGCGACCAGCGTGTCGCGCAACGCGAGGCTGGCGGAGGGCGCGAGCAACGTGGCTTCGGGCTGCACCACCACGCCGCCGGCCGGCACGTCGTCGAGCAGCCAGACGTTGCCGCCGATCGTCGCACCATCGCCGATCGTCACGCGGCCGAGGATCGTCGCGCCGGCGTAAATGACGACATCGTCGCCGACGATGGGATGCCGGGCATAACGTTCGCGCGGGGATCGCCGCGCCGCGCCCAGCGGACTGCGCGCGCCGAGCGTCACGTGCTGGTACAGGCGCACGCCGGTGCCGACGATCGCGGTTTCGCCGATGACGACGCCGGTGCCATGGTCGATGAAGAAGCGCGCGCCGATCGTCGCGCCGGGGTGGATGTCGATCCCAGTACGCTCGTTGGCGAGCTCCGAGATCATGCGCGCGACGATCGGCGCGCCCAGATTGTGC
>JABASF010003178.1:0-11288 GCA_019776145.1 Harlomillsia oculata
GTTTGGTTTATAACTGAAACGATACAGTAAATTGCCTTATACTCTATGGATTATAAAAGGTATGATGCTTCAAAATGCGATGGAGGAAATTGCCTAGCGCTTTCGTAGTGGCGAAAACGTCTTTCGGACGTTTTATAAGTATTATTAATCATGTTAGTTTGTGTGACCAGTGTGAGTAACCTTTATTCTAATTACAAGTCAAGTCATATAAATGTAAGGCTTCCGCTGACAGTTAACTATAAAGTCAACAGAATTATGACATTCTTCAACGCTTCAGAATCCGAAGTTAATTGGACGTTGAAACACTTTAAAGTTCGACTATTATAATTTAATTGGTGCAAGCGCGGACATAACGTAGATTGTATTTGCAATTGTAGTAGGCCTAAAATTAAAATACTAACCGACCGTGCCGTGCGTGTAAGTGTAAGCAGGCAGCACTCAGCACAGTCACTTTTACTGGCTTTTGGGTGTGACGTGTGACTGATGTTGATGTGACAGAATATCGTATGGAGAAGATTTTCGGTATTTCAGTTCAGTACCCACACCCAGAATAAACCTAGTAGAGTTTTTGCGGCTGGCGGTTCACAATTGTCGGACGGTGCTGAAATTCATAATAGTATATGCAAAAGTAATTATTAACAATAATACGATTCGTTTGTTTTCTCGAATCCATTCCATACATGGGCGTGAGCAGTTAAGTGTAAGTGTAAGCAGGCAGCACTCAGCACAGTCACTTTTACTGGCTTTTGGGTGTGACGTGTGACTGATGTTGAAGTGACAGAATATCGTATGGAGAAGATTTTCGGTATTTCAGCTCAGTACCCACACCCAGAATAAACCTAGTAGAGTTTGGGCGGCTGGCGGTTCACAATTGTCGGACGGTGCTGAAATTCATAATAATATATGCAACAGTAATTATTAACAATAATACGATTCGTTTGTTTTCTCGAATCCATTCCATACATGGGCGTGAGCAGTTACCTGAATATTTGCTTGTGCCGTAATCGCAGATACAGGCCAGGCATTCTTATGTCTTGCGTTCCCTGGACATGGAGCCAACCTGCACGAACCGCCTATGAGCCTATGGCCCCATGTTGACATTGGCAATCCATGTTCCACCAGGTGTTGTTAAACTGTCTTTAAACTAGGTTGACACAACATGTCAAACACTTCCTCACCCACTGAATTGGTAACGTTACAAGTCTTCACGGCGTCTGGATTATTCGGGCAGTATTTTAGAACTGACCCAGCAAGCCGTGACGACGTCCGGACACTATATTATATTTATATACTCACCAATTTGAAATTCATACCGAAAAATCATGTCCATTTCAGACCGTCTCTTCATGTAGAAATTATTAATTTATGCAATAAGTTTACCAATGGCGAGAATTACAGCTAAAGCGGCAGCAAAAGCAATCGTCTTCATCTCGAATGGTTTTTCCAGTTTTACGTGACTCTGCAAGTCTGCAACTCACTGAATGACAACTGAGAGAGTCTCATCATTTCAAACCCACTTTCGATTCCTCTGGATTATACGTGTAAATAATGTACTAGAATAGGATGCATTGTGTTCGGAACATTATTAATGAACAAATGAAAGTGATTTATTCTCATGACATTAAATGGACACCGAAAATTCTTATATAGATTAAATCATAAAAACACCAGCGAAAGAAACATTTAAAATCCCGAAACAACTGACTTGTACAAGCACTGATTTTTAACCCACTGATGAAGTAATGAGCTCCGCGACTGCTTCGTCTGTAGAACGAACTGTAAGTTGTAAATTGACACCGTCGGATAAAACCAATTTTGCTTTGCACAATACGTCAATTCCTCCACGGAACATGCCAGCAAGAGCAACAGAATGAGCGCTTTTCCCTTCTGGAACCTTGTCGGTACGGTCACAAGGTTTCATTCCCAAAAACGCAATGATATTTTTGACGGCTTCCGGAATTGTGTTGGCGTTTGACAACGCGTATGTTTCTTCTCTTTCAGCTGGTAACTCATCCCAAGAGGCAACAAAATCAGGGCGAGTAATCCCAACAATATGGTCACACAAATTGAAATCAACATCTTCCAGAACGTATTCATCGTCGTATCCCTCTTCAGTGTCTGGAAGACCAGTGTCGGGATCGCAGTCCTTCACGATGAATTTCAATGCTGCATTGATTGTTCCAGATGATGCTGCTTCCAAATCCTCCGGCCAAGTGATTACGCTGTAAGCTACAGCGGGGGTTCCATATGCAAGTTTAGGGATTCTAACTTCAGCAACTTGTTGACAGCCGTCTGGAATGTCCAGTTGAATTCGAACGTTCTCTAACAATTGATCCGGAAGGGTATTTTCCGCATTGAACTATTAATAAAAATATTACACGAAACTTATTTAGAACATTTAGAAGACGAATTACTGAAGTTACTACCAATTATAACACTTGTAAATATACCTGAAGAACAAAGTGTCGGTTAAATACATGTTTCGTACAACTAACAACGTATTCCGTTTCAGACTCTGTCAGCATCTGCTTATCGCATGTTTTGAAGAGTCCACCAAGTGGAAGACGCGCCAACTCTGGCAACTTTGCAATCTGATCTGTGAACGAAACCTCCTTCGGGGCTGCTCTCTTTGGTTCGGGTAATTTCGTTTTCAAAACACCACCACCAGGAACAGCAGAAATTTTCTCTCGGTCATCCGAAACGGCAGTGGTCAATGGAACACTCTTAATGTCAAATGCAACATCAGTGGGTCCTTGTACATACGCATGAAGGGCTTTCTCCAGTGCAACAATGGAAGATTGCAAAGTATTCATGATGTAAGCATTGCATAAAGGTTTGTCTTGAGAAGACAAAATTTCATAGTAGAGTGTGGCTCTGTCCCGAACTTCATCATCAGAGTCCATTTGACAACGCATCAAAAGAACCAAAATGTTGGGTAGCAAAGCTGGACAGTATGCGGCGAATTGTGCTAGTGCAGAAACAGCTGCAGCTCGCACAGAAGCTTGCTCAAGAATCACCCGGTTATAGATGTAACGGATGTACTTCGAAGGTTGCTTCGTACGTGGTCCTTCTTTGCCCAACAAATGAAGAATTCGCACAGCAAGACTGGTATGTTCGCAATCTTCAATGAACTCGCACAAATGACCCAAGCCTTCAAATGGCACAAAATCGCATTATGAATAATGTAATCAACTCATAATATTGCATCAACATCATAATATAATCAATAATATTGTAACAAGCATTGTAAAAGTTCACCAACCAGTTTCTCGTGCTTCCGGATTCTCTTCAATAATCGTGATGATGGTATCTGCAATGGCAGCTTTGTAATCCAAACCACCTTCATCTCTCAATAATGCTGACAAAAAGGCCATCAAAGTTCCATGCTTCCTCGGGAATTTAAGGCACAGAGATTTGATTGCTTGAACCACCACAACTTTAAATTCATCAGAAATTTCAGACACAAACGACGCAATTTGTTTCATAAGTCGATCAATTGAAGACTCGGCTCCAGTTTTCAATAACGTTGTGATAGCCAGTGTAGCAATAGAACGATTCGGATCAGTAATCAGGTTCTCCAAATCCACATTACAATTGGTTACTGACGCAGGGTGTGTAATCGCGATCTTCAATGATAATTAAAAATAAAATCATCATAAGTTCCGTCCCGTACAATAGTTCAAATGGCTCATGAAATCACGAATCACAACAGCATTAATCTTTAATACCTTATTCAACGTCCGAACAGCTGCAAACCGTAAAGCCGGTTTCGGGCTGGAGCAAAACAGTTGTAAAACGCTCACGGCTGGATTGATTTCTCTTGGTGTCACTTTACGCAAGTTGATAATAGCATGAGCAGCTTCAAAAATTACCAATTCGGACTTGTGACGAAGACAAGCCTCCAAAAAGTCGAACAATGGTGATTCCACAGGATTGTCTTCTTCGTCCACTAGTTTTGCAGCAATTCGAATCTATCAAAAAATAAATTGAAGTTCATTATTTCTATTGACCTAATTGTAATAGAAATAGTCCAATAATTTGAACATCAATAGCTGCTAACCAAAAGAGAAACTGCAAAAGGAGACTTCAAATGGGACTTCGTGAGCTTTCCAACAAGTTTGGTGACGGCCAAACGATCAGCTTTACGAATATGGTACAAAACTCCCAAAGCATGATACTGCACCATCACACTGAAAACAAGATTTATACATTATGTAGTGAACCGTAAAACTGTAACTACAACTAACCAGTCATAGCCAGACAATAAAATGACATACTTGTCCGAATTCAAAGCCTCCTGTGCCTCAGAAACCCAACGTTTAACCAATTCCCCACTTCCCGAAGTCAAGTGATAGGCTCTCACGAGAGCAGCACTGCTCACAGCCGGCAACTTGTCAACGATAGCTTGTTTAAGGTACCGTTCTAATGCTTGCAACATTGAAGCCTACAAAAAGTAATGCAATTTTGATTTTAAAACCATAAACCTCTTAAGCATATTGACATCTGTTTTCAAATGAATGTGAAATTATTATATTATTACATCAGTGATAGTACACAAAGCTCGAATGGCTGCCGCCCGATACAAATCCTCTTTTCCTGTCATATCCTTTGTTAACGAAGACGTGACAATTATAACGTCCTCTGCAATATGACTCAATTCCTTGATACCCAAATACACCATTCGACGCAGCACATGATCTTTGGCCTGAAATAATTTCGTCATTGCAAAGAACGTCTCTGTTGCTTCTGTTGTTCCCAATACTTCTCCTTGATTCAGCAGATACAAAACCTATAAAAAATAAACAATGAATCATTAAATGTTGAACACTCCCGTAATGCCATAAGCTTTCTCAGCAGATTTCTCATTCTAAAAGTCAGCATTATTTGAACCTTACCTTTGATAGAATGAGAGTACATTTCCGTGGATTGATATTGGAGTCATTGAACATCCGGGCTTCCTGTAAAACTGCTGTCTTCTCCAGTGATTGGTATGGAATTGTGTTGGCTGAAAAAAAATCAGTTTTAACCTTTTTATAGCATTCTAATTTGTAAATGATATTGCATTATTTATTGTACACACACAAACAGTAGGATAAATGTAAAGGTAAAAAACATACGGTAAAAGAATATTCTATGAAATGAATGGAATTTTATAAGCTTTACCATCGTCGTCGTCTTTTCTCTCTCGTTTGAAATTCATTTTACCAAATGGTGAACTTTTTCACGATTACTGATTACGAATAATACAAATCTGATTTTAAATAGTTCTTTAAAATGTTTTTGTTTCCAATAAACTGTCAAAATGTGCAGGTGAAGGAAAGGCCGACAGACTTCGACTTCATAGACAAGGCTTTGGGAAATATCCACGTCAGTCGGTCGTCCACTTCATACTGAAACTGTGTACAAAAACTCGTGGGACGTGGTGCGGCAAAGCGCAAATCTTCACTGGTATTCACTGCACTGTCACTGTCTTGCCAAACGCAATGCGATTTCATGCGGACACAAACTGTGAAACTGAAACTACATGAGTCATCGTCGTCGTCACCTCGTCACCAGTCAATCACCACATTGTTGCGAATGTACAATAATGAGAAACATCAAATTAAATAAATGATAATGTGATAGTAATAGTTCCATTGAGACAAACCTCATGCTCATTATTTATTCAGCCATACGATTCTCTCTCTCCATTACAATTTTAAGGTGACTGACGGTGGTGATTATTTGATATCTGATTTTGTGATTTTTATAGGCAATAATTTTAAATGATGTTTTATCGACATTTGTTTAATTGTTTAAGAGCACTTTACACTATCGTATTTTTGACAACAGGTTTTTAATCACATTGAGAACTGAGAGCGTACAAAACTGTGAAGACTACTGTTTACAATGAATGACAAAATGGATAAATTCGATTTTTTATATATAGTACAGAAATTAAATGATGGCAAAATACAAAACGGGAATAAGGTTTCACGCTTGAAGTGTACTGAACTAACATACTGCTTCCTTGCTGGTCCACTTAAAACAGAAATTAATGGTAGTCTCTGCTCTTCCTTCAAAATTATGTATGAAGATGAGAAATGTTTCAGAAATGTAATGCCTTAGCGAATGGAAATGAGACCACTGCTCAACAGCTTTTGAATCTTCTGGGCAACTTCTGGATTTTGCAAATGACTGTAGAGTAAAAGAAATTATTAGGATGCGATTGTCAAAAATTGTAATTAGTACAAGTTGAATCAAGTTCACGTACTCATTCAAAGCTTTGGGATCATTTTGCATCTGTTCCAAAATTAAACGCATGGCAGGATCTCGTAGAATAGATTGAACTTCAGGATCATTCATGGCTTGTTTTCGCATCTCTTCAGGATTTGAATGAAGGGACATTCGACATTGTTGCAATCCTTCATTAGCTTCAGAACTGTTTGGATCAATTTTAAGGGCCTCTTGATATGCTGTGTAAGCCTTGGAAGTATCCTGCATTCCTTGGAGAATCTTTCCCTTTCGAATCCAGCCTTTAACTATAAAACACAAGCAGTGGTTGATGATAATTCGTAAATGTTAAGAAATCTATTTCAGAAATTGGTACTTTGGTATTGGTACCTACCAAATTTAGGATCCAATTGCAAACACTTATCGCAGTCTTTAAGTCCCATATCAAATGCAGCCAATTTGGTATAACAAGCCGCGCGATTACTGTACAACTTTGCATCATCCGGATTACGAGCAATCGCCTCAGAGTAATGCTTGATCGCCTTCGAATAATCACCTGAAAATTGATTATAATTTTATAATATTATATACTACTACTAATAATAATAAAGTAATATAATATAATAAACAAGTGCTTAATTCAGCTTTGTAGTTTGTTCACTTGGTTCTTGATTAACTAACCTTTCTTGAATAGCTCATTTCCGAGTTCCTTTTCTTCTTCCGCTTTGACTGGATCGATGTACGCTTTGCGCTCCTCTTCTTTGATGAGTTTTTCTATTTCGGACAAAAGCGCACGAGTTTCCGGAATACGATGCTCGCTCAAAGACTTTTCATAAAACACTTTGGCATTCTGATAATTTCCGAGTCGACGATGGGAATTGCCAATTCGCGTAAATGCTTTAGCAATGAGCTTGAAGTCTGCACGATTTTCTCGACCCAGTTCAATGGCATCCATACATTCCTTGATACAATCTTCATATTTCTTCTGCTCAAACATTGCAGCAGCTATATTGGTCTTGTAAGTCATATCGGTAGGATCAATTTCCAAAGCTTTCTTATAATGGTTAATGGCTGAATCAAAATTCTTTTTTTTGTATTCAGCATTTCCCAGCTCTTTCTCTTTAAAGGCCTATAATTTACAAGTAGATAGTTATTAAATACTGTTGGTAAACGACTGTAATTGTAAATTGCAAGCGTAGTGAGTGGTCTAAAAATATGTTATACGTATGAAATGAATCTCAGTCTGTTAATAAGAATTATGCTTACTGCTTGTTTCTCTGGAGAAATTTCCTTCGCGGGTTCCTTCTTAGGAGGTGGTGGTGGAGTCGCAGCCCTCGGTGGTGGAGAAGGTTCGTCAACATCCATGTCACCATCAGCACCCAAAACATCCAAACCCAGCATTACACTCAAGGTTGTCATTACTCGAGGATCATTGAGTTTAGCTCTGAAATCAAAAATATAGAAATCATTAATCATTCGTTCTTCTGAAGAACGAGATGAAAACTAAAAGTAATGTTACACCGCTTATACCCCAAAGACTGCGGATTAGTTTGAAGCTCCTGGATGAGCCTAAGGTATTCTGGATCACTCATCCATTCTTTTGTCCTTGGATCGGAGCTCAACTTGAGAAACATGGAAGGATCATTGAATGGATTATTGGTCGCACGTTTTTCCTGACTTTGAATGCATTCATCAAGCCCATCCTTCAATTGTTTATTACTGGGATCAAACTCAAGACCTACACATTCAAGCGCATAATATTATTATTCTTATTCAAAGTTGTAAAGGAAAATCACGTAGCAATTACGAGAAGGAATCGTATGCTTGGTAAGCAATTCCTGCAGTTGTACCTTTCCTGTACGTCGAAATTGCATCATCCCATTTCTTCATGTATGCCAAAGCAGCTCCCTTTCGCCCATAGCCTTTGCCTGTTTTAAATCAAAATCAAACCACATCAAGATCAAATTAGTAATGTTAAGAGTTAACCGTCGCTAGAACGTTTGCTTCCTAAAGTCAACTTAACATTACCAATAATTTATTGTTGAAAGTTTGTTTACTAATACTATATATAATCTCCTGTATGAGGAAATCGTGAAGAATGAATAAATGAAAGTTACCCCAATCCGGTTTAAGACGAATAGTCTCCTCAGCATCCTTAAGGGCCTCCGAGAACCGTTCAGCCTTAGCATGAGCAGCTGATCGATTACTAAACAAAACGTGATTAGTAGGGTCCAAAGCAATTGCTTGAGAGTACAACTTGGCCGCTTCGTCATATTTTTCCGCATTCAAGGCCACGTTGCCCTGTTCCTTCAATGTATTCGCCTACGCAATTACAAATATTCATTAACTAATATCAAGTACTGCAAAATCATCAACTCAGAATGATAACTTTGATAACAAAATAATAATAAACTGATAAACTCTCATTTTTATCCTTTTCCCACAATATTTCCATTCTGAATGCCGACTGAAGGAAAAGTACCAAAAAAAATTCAAAAAGAAAAATCCCAAAACTAAAGCAGTCTTACCTCGCTTGCCATTCTGATGTTCAACTATGACCTTGCAATTCAAACTATTCTTGATGTGTCCAAAACTGATTACTGTGTGAAAACCGACAACTTGAACTTTGAACAAGAAGTGATGTTCTAATTTTCCAAAACTTTATAAAAGAGAATGTTTCCGACTTGCGACTTCAGGGAAACCGTAGCCGTAGCACAAAAGCCTCTAAATCAGTGGTGCAGGTGCAAGTGGAACTGAATGAGTTTCTAGATTGTTCCACGCTTTTCTTTCTGGGAATGGAAGGAACGCACCTCGCAGGAGATAAACGTCGCTCCGTACAAATGCATGCAATGATTCATTCAATGCTTTAGCATAAGCAGGAATGTTTTTATAGCCGTTCATAATTTTATTTGGTTTAATTTAAAATTCATAACTAAAAATGTTAAAAGGTTTAATAAGTTAATTTCATTAATTTTAATTTAATTCATAACCAATTTTGAGCGATTATGAAACGCGAAACTTACGAGTCGCATTTACGGATTCACCGTCACCGTACCATTGAAAAACCCATTACCGCATTCCCATTGTAAAAACACGACATAAAATCCATCGCTTGACATTTCGAATGCAAAAGTTGCAAAAGGATCATTGTTTTTGTATTTTAAAAAAGAAAGAAGACATTCTGAAGTTGTAATTGTTGTTAAAAATATGACGTTGGTAAGTATCCGCAAGCGGCATTTTGGTGGGAATGTGCCTTACAAATCGTACGCTTTTTCATTCTCCACTTGTGCCGTAAGCTAAAGAGTAAGGAAAATATCCGGGCCGAGTGAAGACTTGGTTCTTTAGGCAAGGCACTTTAAATGTCCTAAATAAATTTTTGAAAGGGTAAAGGTCGTCCCGATAGATCTTTTCTAGGTTTTGAGGTGAAGCGATCTGCCCTGACATTCAAATCCAAAGATAATTTAATTTATTTAGCATTTTATTTGAAAGGAACAAACGAGACGACAAAGCTCGTGATTTCGGCATTAAAATCAGCTAACGCTTTTGAGCGGGCTTTTGTTGCCTGTCGTCGGTTGAGGTGGAAAGAATCGTCTGTATTTCCGTCCGACCGGATTTTGTACGTTTCATACAATTTATTACCGAGTCCATTTAAGTGTAAAGTTCAAAAAATTCTAATTCTTTCACGTTTAGCATAAAACCTTTTATTGTGGACTTGTAATTTGAATTGTAGTTTGATAGTTTTTTAACGAGGCAAACATGATTGAAGCAGTGTTAAATACTCAAAGTAAGTGATATCATCATCATCACGCATATGTTATAGTTGTAAATGTGTTCGTTTTGGTATTATATTAGCAGTATTTTTACATTTTGATGTTTAAAATTAATAGGAAGTTACGTTTCTAATTTCGATAAATTGTTTTTAGGTACTGCGAACTTGAGGGAAATGCAGGAGACATTGGATACGCTCCGGGTTAAAATATCCAATATAAAATTTGAGTTGAATGGCATCGATGACTTCAATCTTCAATGTCTGTGAATCTGATATTGACCGAGTAACATCGTGGTCGGAAGAGTTGAAATGTATAAAACTCAAATTAGATTCACTGGATGAGCAGTTGATGAAAGAGGTAAAATGTGGATTTATGTGTACTATTTTATACAATGTATTTTAGTGTATAGGAGTACACTGAGCAGTTCGTTCATATTCGCATGCATAGAGAATATTGCGATTGAATTTGTTTTTTTTTCTTCATGTAGAAAGAAGAATTCCAGTGCACAGTGACAGATAAGGAAATCCTGGAAACGGAATTATCAAAATCAACGGAAGGTCTTCAGATACTTGAGGAATTGGTATTATCCGTCACAGAGTTTTCCTCGTCTGATGCATACAGTGACCTTTCACTGGTAAGACTTATTATTGTAGAGTTTCTCGTACTATTCATAAACTTTTGCAGAAATGCGACATTTCAACCACAAATCGATATATTTTAATTTTTTAATGCAGGCCTCGAAGCGTTTAGCTAAAGCTATGACACGCTTGGAAACAATTTCTAATGGTTTTCCGAAGGTCGCGGACGATGAATGCAGATGGGTCCAAGAGTACGGGAAAAATGTTCGGAATAAAATTTGTGACGTCCTACAACTTGTCCAAGAACAATGGAACTCAGTTTTTGTATTTGACAAGTTCTCCTTTACTATTTCTATTGGGTCGTACGATGTCCCAATGCTTATGTCGGTTTTGAAGAATATCAATTACTTTGAAAGACCGTGGCAGCAGCTTTGTCAGCGATTGTGGGTTGACTTTTTGGCCAAACTTTGTACACCGAATTGGACTATTTCCGTACAGTATCCAGAAAATGATGACGAACAAGATCGTTTAAATGCCACCACGTTTCATGGGAATAAATCTATGGCAGTTGTTGAATCCACAGTAAAAAAGCAAATTTACATTCTCACTGTGAAGCCGATGTCTCAAATTTTATATTGGATATTTTAACCCGGAGCGTATCCAATGTCTCCTGCATTTCCCTCAAGTTCGCAGTACCTAAAAACAATTTATCGAAATTAGAAACGTA
>JABASF010003179.1:0-11281 GCA_019776145.1 Harlomillsia oculata
AGCCCAAAGTACGTCCTCATCTTCTTCTCCAGTCTTTGTTTGGACCAAGGGAGGTAAAGGAATCAATGGCTTAAATTGTATATTATCGTCTTCTCGTTCAGCGTCAGCAGTATCCTTTTCTTCACCAGTGGATTGCGATGCGTTTCTGTCGGTGAAACTACTACTCGATACTGTCAATACAGTTACTGGAGGTTTTGGGGCGTCATCGTTGACCGCTTCCTTTACAAGCTCTTGAACCTTAGTGATGAATTCCTTTGCATCGCTTGGTTGCTTAACTCGAAGTAAAAATGAATCCGGAGTTGGATCTCCATCAGAGAAATCAACAGCTCCCCACATAACAGACTTCTCATCTTTCATCAACTTGAGAGTCAAATCCGGTTTAATTGGCTGGTTCAATCCGATCTTATCCGTCCCTCGACGAATCATCAAACGACACTTCCCTATAGAACACATTGAAAAGGAACAAAATTAATAAAAACCAGCAATTAAAGTTGTGCTGGAATTGACCAAATAAAAAAAATGTAAGTACCGGTTTCCCGATGCTTTAAGATTTTCATATCTCCAATTGCCCGCTCTTTCCACTCCTTGTCTCGGAGTCGAAACAATTTTGATCTAATGGACCACAAGATATCTTCATCTTCTTCTCCAGTCTTTGTTTCCACCAATGGAGGTAAGGGAATCAAAGGTTGAAACTGAATAGAATGATCTTCGCGCTCCACATCTGCAACATCATCATCTGCACTCAACTTCCGTGCTGATCCCGGAGTTGTTCCTTGAGTCGCTTGTGGTGTTGAGCTGGCGTTAGGACTGCTAAACATATTTGGACTAAAAATGTTCGTTCCATTTGGTTTCAGGTTGAAATTGAAGCCGGCACCAGTGGACGTAGATGGATTCCCGAAGAAACTAAAGGACGTTGATGGTACTGATGCTGGTGCTACATTCGGAGTTCCGCTCAGAATGCTTCCTAGTGTAGGTGTCGAAGCCGAAGTCAACGTAGCCGGTGAAGGCGAACCAAATGAAAATTGAAGAGATGGAGAAGCATAAACAGAAGAAGTAGTTTCCTTTGGAGTCGGTACAGTGGGTGCGGGTACAGTCTGAGATGTTGTTGGAGTTCCAAACCCGAAATTGAATTGTGGAATTGGTACAGGAGCTTCGGTTGTTTGAGCTGCTAACCCTTCACAACCAGGCTTGACTGTCTGACACGCAATACACGATGTTGCATCCTTTGAATTGTGAACATAACAAATTTCACAATCCCAGCTTCCTTCAGCCTTTTTAAACATTTCCGACAGGGAAGGNTTAAACATTTCCGACAGGGAAGGTTGTTTCTGAGCTGTAGTAATTACGACCGCGGGTTCGACAGGTGTAAATTTAGGAGGTGTTATTTGGAAAGAATGTGCCGGTGCTGGAGCTGCCGGTGTACTTGTGGAAGAACTACCACTCGAGGTTTGTGATTTAGGTTTCGTCGTAACTGACATTGAGGTTTGAGAAGGTGCTTTCGCGTCCTTGTCCTTTAATTTTCCGTCGGGTTTGTCAACATTTGATTTTTTAGTTTTAGTCTTCTGATCAGCACCAGCAGCTACAACAATAGATGTTTCAATATTTTTTCCAACTTTTGTAATTAGCTCGGTCATCTTGTCATCCGTCTTTTCAACAGTTTTGTTCAGAATTTCAGCGGTTCGGATGAGCGATTTGTTATGATCAAGAAGCAGCTTATTCTGATCAAAAAGGGACTCACTCTTGTTCATAAACTGTTCTAGTTTCTTGATTTCGTCCTTCCCGAAACTGTCCTTATGATTGCATACTGAAGCTGGAGGCTGTTGGGCCACTCCACTAAAATTGAAAGCTGGCATCAACGAATTCGGTTGAGCTTTCAAAGTCGCTTCTTTCTGCTCAGTCGTTTTCTTATCGATCCCATTGACCACAATTTGCAAAGACTCTACTTTCTTCACCAACTCACTCATCTGATCCCCCATCTTCACAATCACGGAATTCAAAGTCTCCACCGTTCCAACAAGACTCTTATTTTGTTCAGCTATTGACTTTTGCGAATCTAATATACCTTTATAATAAGTAGTCAACGTGTTAATCTTCTCTTCCTGCTTCTTATTCAAATCACTCAGTTGTGTCTCTACTCTGTCAATTGCTGGTTCCAGATTAGACACGAGCGGACTGTTAATTCCCGGTGGTTTTGGACTGATGACCGAATTCCTATGCAAAGGCGTAGTGGAAAACAATGTAAAATTACTCATCCCCGATTTCGGTGGTCCTTTATTCGAATTTGACGCAGGGGGGGACAAACGACCCTTTCCATTCCCATTTTGCATGGAGGAAGGTGACGGAGTTAGCAAACTGGACGCGGGTTTCGGTACACGGAACCACTCACGTTTCGGAGTACTGTTGAATTGATCCATTCATCCAGTTATAAACTTCCGCGTCTCAAACGCAATCCTACAAAAAGCACAATATTTTAATTTCCATCAGTCTTTTTAAAGTTAAAAAGTTTTTTAAAACGTTTAATAAAAACTGTGCAAATACCATTATTATCAAACTTAAAGAACGCTAAACCATTATAATTTTATTATACCGGAAACCGTATTTTAAAATCGCGAAATTCAAATTCAGAAATATAGTTATAACACTAATGTAATCGTAATCACATCACACACACACTTTCAAAAAAACGAACAACAGCTTACCTTCTATAATACAGACGAATCGTACAAGAGTTACTAACACGTCCCAAATCGACGATGGACGTCAGGAATCACCAAAAAACTTTTCCAACACTAATATTCTTCAAAAAACGAGTAAATCACGTCAAAATTTAACTTTTTTCAACTACGATTCTAAAAATTTGAGCGCCAACAACCACTTAAAACACTACCGGAGTCGAGAAATGACTAACCTCTTTTTTTTTGTGGGAGCCGGGCTGTACTGAAGGAACGACAAAAATCCTTTCCTTGTGCTCTGTACACTTTTTCTTGAAGAAGGGAATGGAAACTTGAGGAAAAATCCCAACGGTTACAGCGAAACTTGCCTTCTCATCCCACGAAAAAGGCTCAAAAAACTCTATATTGCAAATCCGACTGCTTCCTATGCTTTTCACTTGAACTTCTCGTCTGTACGCCGTCTGTCTGACGTTCTGAGCTCAACAGCGACAGAAAGACAATGTTAAAAAAAACCCAAAAAGCATTGGCCTTTACGGCACCGACCTCGCCGACGTTGCGTTGACGTCGACCTTCGTCAGAGCTGCTCAAACCACACCATTCACTTGGCGATTTGCCTCCAAAAATATGTCGTAGTTCCTCCTTTGAGCCGTAGGTGGCGACTCCGTGTCGCTTCCCCTCACTTTTCATAGACACAAAGGTTTACAGAAAATTCAACTTCAATTTCAATTAGCATTAAACTAAAAATCGGATGTGTTCTTTAGAGTCAATCAACATTGTAAAACGTCGTCAAGTGCATTTTTAGGTCGTACCAAATATTTATTTTGTTTAAAAATATGTAGATCCGTCTCTTGTGTTTAGGTTCCCATTCTAAATTCCGTTTCATTGAGGTTTCGTTTTCATTGGTTAGACGTTAGCGTTGTTATTTGGATTGAGGATTGTATTAATTGTTATTACTTGCATTTACATACAATTACAATGATAAAATAAAATACATGTCATGCTGCGTAATCTTGTAAGAATGAATGTAAGCCGTAAGCCTAGAGGTTAAATCCAGTTCATCCAGGAGCAAGAGCAAAACATGAGATGAGACATGGACCTTTTGCTTTTTGTCTGTCTGTTGACCCGAATTGGCAATTATGTTTCGTGTTAATGTCTTTTGTGCACAAAGTAGTTGCACAAAGCTTGCACTAATTAAAGGATTTTGGTGGAAATAAACGCAACGTGCGAATTATAATGCATAGGGTGAAAAACTTGAAACCGGTTTTTTTTCGTTCATTCATCGCTTTGCTTTGTGGTTTTTGTGCTTTTCCATAAAAAAACAACATTTTGGCTTTTTCTCATACCCAAAAAACTTGGGTCAATAGTCTTCACTCTGCTAACCTTATTGTGGGCATTTTTAACTATGAGTATGAGCTTTTTTGAGTTCAGTCGGAAAATCAGAACTCAGAAGCTTCTATGCACTGCACGGGGAATAGTGGACCTTGAACGTTCTTTTCAATCCTGGCGAATCTTGACTACATTTTTAAAAAACGAAATGGTGTTACATTCTGTTTCTGTAGATTTTGCATTATTTTCTACTTTAATTGTATTATTCTGCTGTGGTGCTCATTGGATTCCGAAATCGGCAGCCGCAGGGTACCACTTTGATGTATTTGCAAGGCATCCATGCACTCACGGCAAATCTAAACACCCGTTTATAAGAGTTCGAGATGAAACTGGTCAATCCCCTGACATTGTTTTGGGTAACTTCGGACTGAGGTATTACATGGTCTCTCCTAAAACCCCGGGTGACATTGTCATCGAGTGTAGCAGTCGGTATGGTTTAGTCGAATGGGTTTACGATGGTCGTGGGGTAATGTGATACACTTTTTGCGTTACTTACAACTTTATATAATCTTTTTAAGTGTTTCAAACATTGCTAATATTTCGATCTGTAGGCTACATCCGGTTTCAAAGTCATCAGAACAAGATGGGCTACATCTGATACCGCCAGAACAGCACAATGCTTTTCATCTGCTTTGGTCATTTCGAATGTGACGGATCAGTTGACTGGAAAATACACATGTCGTAATATTGACAGTCCTCAAAGAGAAAATGAGTTTCGACTTTTTGTTCCACGTAAGAAATTTAGAAATACCTAGACAAGAACAAAAATATTTGTTTACAATTCATAACCAAAAATCTTGTAAGCTAATAGCTAAGTAACTAAGTAGTATAGCTACGAGTTACGACTACGACTTACGACGTTAGGTTAAGACTGTTAGAAGATACGAGCTACAACAGAAATGTTTTGATTAACTTTAAAGATATGAATAATAATTATTAGAAACGGCTCCACATTTCCATATGCCTGGAGAGGAAATTAACATCACAGTTTCAGACTGGACAGAATCCATGTTTGATTCCATCATACTTCCCTGCACGAACATGGACAAACCACATGCCTTAGTTTCACTTTACAAGAAAGTTAACGGGGTAAACTGCATTTCATCATGACATGTTGTTTCAAAATTGCAATCTTGAGATATCGTAATCGGTACAAAATGGTATACAGGGTTTCATCAAACAAGAAACAGGGCCAGGATTGACCTTCGACCCATACATTGGTTTTCAACTTACCCCCATGAACAAAGACGCAGGCGTTGCTGAAAGAGTTGGCTATTATGAATGTAGAATTGAACCGGAACAAACTGTTCTTTTGCGAGTTAACTTACTAATGCAACCTGGTAAATTCATAATTTGCGATTTAAAAGGGCAGCGAGCACTTTTAATTAGCTAAATTAACATTGCAGACGAGAAAGTCGCACCGGAAACTCCGCAAGTCCGTGCCTCAGCACCTTACATATCATGGACGACACGACTCCAACCTAAAATTGTCCTGGATCCAGAAACGCCCAATTACGTGTTGTGGCAAAGGTCTTTCACAAAACGAGATTTTGAAGAAGATTCAAATTCAGCTCCAGTTTTTCATCTCGGATCATTTCACGCTTTGAATGAAACGGAAGGATTTCGTGGACGAATGACTTTACTAGGATTGAGTACAAATGGCAGTTCCAGCATCATTCGCCAGTGGAATTATACTATTTTAAGTAAGCTGTTCAAAATGACAAAAGTAAATTGTAAAAGACAAAACTAACACTTTTGCATTTTTTCCAGGTGAAACGTCTGAACAGGAACCTGGAATCAAGTACGTCCGTGATAGAGAAATGCACTTTTTTACATGCACGTCAATCAATGATGTCCGTCCTAAAATTAGTCTCGTGGAACTCAATTCAACTGGTCATCCAATTAATTCGGAATTTGATGTGAGTTACCGTTTTAAAAAATGTAATGAATTAATGAAGCATGATTAATAATTAGTAGTAATTATTACTTTATACAGATCACTGATGTTCAAATCAAAGATTGCCTCGGAGGTTGCGTTGTTCTGTCAACTGAAATCCCTCATGGCATTGTTACCTGTGTTGGTGACGGTGTTGACGAACGTTTCCATTACCCTCCTCCGGATTTGGGTATGTTCAGATTTTCAATAATTAAATCATAAGAAGTGAATGAATAAATGAGATTAATTACAATGAATTCATGAATTCACCAAACTCAGAAGCCAATGTCCAACGCCTGCTTGATGTTGATATTGATTCACAGAGACGAGTCGGCCGTTTTTCGTAGAAAGAGGTCACACAGTGTTTGTACCCGGAGATGATGTCATTGTGACACTTCCTTGCTTAGTCAACAACCCGCAAGCTGAATCTGAAGTTTACCTATTCAAGACATCCCCTGAAGGAGTGCAAAAACTCTGGTCACCCGGTGAAGACCGCTATGACATGATTGCATTTTACCCTACCTGGGGTTTCCATTTGGATACCTCATTTTCCCAGTTCCAAGATCCTTCTGGAACTTACTTCTGTAGCAGTAGCGGAGACTTTAACGACAAAACTGATATGGTTACTGTCATTGTGACACCACCTCCAGGTATAAAATGTCTTGAACCCTAATTAACTAATTATTAACCATGAGAATCCTGGAAGCCTTGTAATCATCCCTCTCCATACAAACTCGGAATTTTAAAGCGGTACGAGTTCGACTTCACCCCAAAGACAAAAATGTTTATGGACATCTTCCATTTATATTCAAATGGGAATCTGAAGATGAATTAACCATTGCGGAATCTGGAGTTGGAGAAATCTTATCCGACTTCGCCGTGGAAGCTTCTGAATACACTTATTCAGGGAATGTGACCATTTCGAACCTTCAGGAAGGTCACGCCAAAAAACTTACCCTAATTCGGGTCAGGGATGGGAAAATTGTTCATTCATGGACGTTTCATTCTGCCAATGTCACCGGTAATGTAATCAGTAATCATACTCATGCCCGATCTGATTAAGGAATTTGATTACATTTGAATTTGACAATTCTAAATAATATCATCTCAATCTAATTGAATCTAATTTGATTTAGTCAATTACACATTAATAAGCAACTGTAATTTATTTTGTGAATCGCGTTACAATTAGACATGAATGACCACAGAATTGGACTTCAATTAGAGCGGAAAGAAGATCTCAATGGACTCGTGTGCAATGTCATCACTTGTCGCTCTCAGTCGCAAGAGAAACCAACAATTGAGTATTATTATTGTGACAGTCCCAATGCTTGTGCCTTGATGCATAATTGTCATGAAAGAGTAAGTGTATGAATAAAGCATGCATTTCATACAAACATGATATATCCTATTCAAAAATTTCAAATTCAATTTGAATTTGTGTTCAATTTCAGAATTGCAACCCAGAACCAAATGAATGCTCAACCGCAATAACACCAGAACACTTGTCCAGCTGCACTCATGGTTGTTCTGTGATTGCTATCAAGTGTCCTTCTTCTGGAATGTTCAATGTCTCCTGTGTCGGGGATGGTGTCCAAAGCTCAGAACTGTTCGTTGGAGAAGAATTCCGTTAGTTAAAGCATGCTATTTCACTTCTTTTGTTTGATAAATACTATTTTGTTATGTCAGTTTGAATTTATGCATACAAAAATAATAACTTTTAGTTCACAAAGGTCATAGTTCGTTCTACGCCCCTTCGGATCCGTACATTATCCATTTACATGTAAGTCTCCCAGCGTCTAGTGACCAAGATCCAAGAAAAGAAGTGCAGAACATTGCGTCCAACCTCCTTTTCGAAATTGGAGACACACTTGTCTTAAGCTGCAGTGCGTCTTCGTACATTTACACAAATGGGATCAAATGGGCAGTTGAAATGAAAGACGGGATGTTTGTGTATCACAATGACAGTAAGACTTCATTTCATCCAGACAATTTAGTCAGAATGTCGCATTTATTAGATTCGTTTCAATTTTCAATTGAACAGGCATTTACGACCCGCAATTCAAATATTCCGGAACTGCACAAACAGTAATGTCCACAATGAACTTGTTTCTGGATAGTTTGGACATTAAGCGTGTTTGGTGTTTCGTTCCGGATCAGTATTCCACGAATGGCTGGAGAAATGCATCCACACCTATTTTTATCCAGTCTGGAGTATGACGACTAATGACATTAATTTAAAATTACTCATAAATGAAACTTTATCTTAAAGAAGGTTATCCGGAGTGAATTCCCCGTGTTTATTAATTCACCTGCTGCTTTGGTAAAGGTTGACCTGTGTCAAGATACGGAATCGAGCATCCGCCTCATCAACGTTTTTCCTCCACCTTCCGAACTCAATTATGAATTCAACGACACTAGATTAGACGACAAGGACTATTTCGTCGTTCCGGAAGGTGTGACTCAGTTGGCTGTGGAAATGGTCGCTGCTGCACCTGTGGAATGGATGTTTTCGGGATTTGGAGCTGGGGTTTGCAAAGGATTTCATACATTTCATACACCCATAATTAAATTTATAGTCGCCACTTATCATTATTAAAATCATTATGTACGTTGTACAGCCTTCTCTTACACCGCTCATTCAACAAGAAAGGCACATTCTAGAATTCAATGATACGTCCACTTATTGCTATTCCGGAAAACTGTTGTTGAACCTCCGGGGAAAAAGCGGAAATGATACAGGGAGATATGTCGCCAAGTACAAGATGCAACCTGGAAAATTTGCGACGTTTTATTTATTTGTGCCATGTAAATTCTTTTAAAACCTTTATTACATTCAACATCCAACAGCAATCTCGGAATCTAGAAGAAATAATTGAGAAGAGATGGATCTTTAATGTATAATAATTATGCATATAGCAAAACCGTATATTCTTCGAAGCGGAATTGAAGTTAACGAAACATGGAGAGACAGTGACGAATACATCACTCGACCTTTCTTACCATGTTTGCTCAGTGACCCAACCAAGAAAGTGCGCTTGTTCAAGCAAGTCGACACTGTCGACAGTCAAGTGAGATTTAAATGAAAATCATGCTAGTCCTGAACCTCTATTAAAAATTTGGCGAAAATCATTTAAATATTAATTATTGAAGGGATCTACGTTCATGCCTGTGGAAACCGGAGAAGATTTGACCTACGACCCCAGAACGGGATTTACAATTCACCGCAATGAAAGACGTCGTGACATCATTGGCACTTACAAATGCATAGCTGACGAAGATCCCTCCGATTTTTTGATTGTGAATGTCCAACCACCGACAAGTATATGATTTTGATTTATTATTATATAATAATAATTATATTTGATAATAAGGTCAAGATTGTTTTTACTACATATAAAACTGAACATTTTACCTCGGGAATCAACTCAATCAACTAAATCAAACAATACACAGCGACACATCTATTGTTGTTTAATTACGTTTAATTACTAATAAAACAGATAAACCAAGTGGCGTGAAACATGAAAAAGTCGGAGATTTCAACGTTTTTACGTGTCGATCAACTTCGGATTCAAAACCGACATTGAAGTTTATCGAATTTTCGTCAGACGGAATGCCAATGGAGGTATAAGATTTGGATTAAATAAAATACGAACTAATCGGATTAAAATCCAATGTTCATCTTAATTTGGACTTTGGACGGACCTCCATTCTTAGGCTACGTCTCAAACAATGGTAAAAGATTGCCCTGGAGGATGCACTATTCTAATGACAACTGCAAAACAAGGTTCCATATCTTGCACTGGGGACGGAGTTGACGAAACTATTAAATTCCCGTCTGCATTGAATGGTAAATGTTTCAATACAAAACAATCCGATTGTAAAATGAGTTAATTATAATTAAAAAATTAAAATCGAAGGTCCTGGACGCAATGTTGACCGTAAAACTGGGCTTTGGTTCGACAAGGATGCACGAGCTTTTCGATGTCAAACGAATTCACCCGTTCCCCCGAAACTTGCTGCTGTGACATGTCGACGTCCGAATGAGTGTTCAATTATGCAAAGTTTACTGCATGTGGTAATCAAACAGTCTGTTGTGAAAATGTTAACTACGGGCGCACACGGACCCATTATAAACCTATTAGTTTTATAAACCTATAAACCTATTATTTAAATTATTAATTACCTACTACTTTAATTTTATTTCAAGGACGGCGATTTGAGTCAATCAACAATTTCAACGTGTGGCGAAGGATGTTCTCAATTAACTATTCAGAATCGAGCGAAACCGAACTGGCCTGCAAATTGGTTCAGTGCGTTTTTGCGATGTCACGGAGAAGACATGGAAATCTTTTCGCAATACTTTTTCGAAAAAAATGAAACGATAGGTCAGTCGGTGTTTTGCTAACTTATACGCCAATTTGCACAAGTTTTATTAGCTCCTTGAATTTTCTTAAATTGAAATTAATTAGTTGTCCTTCAAAGAGTAAGTAAGTAATCTTTGGTTGTCCTTGAACGGAATTCCTTTTCACTGATTTTGTGATTCTTAATACATATTTTATATAGTTCCGAACCCAAGCAATGTGGAACCATTCCGGAAAGTCCGATTGGACATTGTTACGATTCGCAAACAAGGAAACATGATCCAGGCAACATTCCGTTGTTTTGCGAATCGTTACTTTTACTCGCGTGGATTTCAATGGGCTCTGGAAAGTAACAATGGAACACATCAAATTCAAGGTAGATTCTTGTATACATGAAAACATTTACAGTTTACTACTTAATACTAACTACAATCTGATCAACTTGACACTTTTTTTAAAGAAACGATAGACAGAGAAGTGGAAGTACAAAATTTTGCATCCATCATGAGCGAAACAATGTTGGAATTCGATGAGAGTGAATACAAAGCTGTGTGGTGTTTCGCCCCAGTGTTGGATTCGCATCACTGGGTGAATGCGTCCGTTTCTACTCCAATCAACAATCTCATTTTCGCGTTGTAGAGGAGACAATGAATTTTGTACTTAAATTATACATTAGAATTATTGTTTGCTAACCGATTTTGAACAAAGACCAGTTTTTTTTAAAATGAAACTAAAATGCTTAAACGTCTTGCTTATTATTCTTGTCGAAATCACTGTCGTCTCGGCTGACATTCGAAGAGGTGGAAGACGTTTCTGCCTCTTGAACAACTTCCAACAGTTTAGCAATAAACTCTTTTGCATTAGCTGGGCTCTTCATTCGCAACAAAAACGTATCCGGATTAGCTTCTCCATCCGAGAAA
>JABASF010003180.1:0-11279 GCA_019776145.1 Harlomillsia oculata
TCTACACACAGGAACTTCACAGTTCCTACATTTTGTAATTTCTCACTGGAGCCATCCACTTTAATGCTGTAATAACAAACCATAGGATGTGATTTAGTTTCGAACGCACAATAGAAATTACAGAAGGGCTTTTACATTTTCAGTTGAAGTGATTTAAATCTGATTCATGCAAAAGGCTAGCCCTGATGCGTTCAGTAATAATAATATTGTTCCAATCCTCATGGGACACCACCTCCGCCCGAAACCCCAACCCTGTGTAATTGTAATTGGTAATAGGCATCAACGTTTCACCTCTACTGACACTGTGGCACCCGAGTTTTCCGGGATAATTACGTCCGCTGATTCGGATACGTGAGGTTTCTTCCTAGGGAGTCTAAATACACGAATCCTTTCTCCAGAAATATCCTTCCGTAAGACTACTTTATATTAACTAACAGTCTTATATTACAGCTACAGAAGCTGCAATGTTAATACGTAGCATAGTAGCATTCTTTTATTGAAACTATGATATTAAGATTGTTAAACTTGACGAAGGCATTCAGCACGACCAGACAAGGGAGTAAAAAACTGAAATGTCCTCCTCCTTTTTTGTCACGAAATATGAGACATGAACGTCTGCTGAATGTACAAGTAACTGATACTCACAAAAGACCATGACTCAGGTTCCCTTTTAAATGATTATGTTGCATTCTTCCTCATCCTGTGATGATTACAACATGCTGGTGAAATGAATGAAACTGACAAACGATCTTTTTGAAACGTACAAAGGACAATGCGACAGTGCGAAACGTCTTTAATACAAACCCATCATCGTGCAAACAGACACCGCGGGAATAAACACGTATGAAAATCTCATTATTCAAGTTGTGATATACAGTCAAAAGTCTTAAAAGCGAAGAAAGGTTTTTGCAGAGAAATCAAAAGCATTGAAGGTATCAAATTATAAAACACATAAAAGTGCAATGGACTGAATTCTATTTACAAATGTGGAAAGGGTGCGTAGGCTGGATAAAAAAAATACCCATACGCATGCATAGTTTGACCCTTTGACTGCCAATGCGTAGGGTCCATCCCTACTTTCCACTGTGTTTGCCTTATAGGCTGGATTTCAATTTGAACTTGTTCACATCTCCCCAGAGATCGAACGTCATGGGCGACTGCCCACAGTAAAATGATTTCTTGCTTTGATCTTTGATTGAATTGAATTTCTATGAGGACGTTGGTGCCAAAACCTTCAAAACCAACCCTTATGCTACAGTGTAAACAGTTAACGATATATCGTGCCTGTTTACATTATTTTTAGATTAAACGTAAAGACTATAAAGAACTATAACAAACTTACCAAATCCTTCGAATCAAATGAACTTGACGCTGTCTGGTACAAATCAGTATGCTTATTTACTACTTAATGATATGTCACAATTCACAACGTTTCACTTTCTTGAGAAAACCAGCACTTTCATTAGTAAAACTATGGATACACTTGCAACTTTTCAATTTTGCACTGACCAAACCTCCTGTCTGTTCACTGTCGATTTCATCCCGTCAGAAAACGAGATTTGAAGCGTCTTTGCAACAACGTGTCTGATGTTACTTCAGCGTCGTCAGCGTCATCATCATCATCGTAGCAATCCTTCATCCACAGAGTCAAACTATAAACTATATGTGAGCACAGAATCGTCCGTCACTTTTGCATCATCTCCTTAAGTCAAATGCGCCGTGTTGGTGCACACTGTTTGCTTACATCTTGAATGGTCACAGAAGAGAAGCCTCTTGAAGCATTCGCATTGGCAACCTGCGCAGCAAAAATAAATGATAAAAAATTATTCACACAGAAACATTAGATTTCATGTCTTTTCCTTGTAGCCGCAGTTGCATTGCACTAAGTAACATCGACGCTCACAACAATTATGCAGGTAGTTTGTGTGCCTCCTTTAATGATTTCGTATCCATATATCCATAGCCCAGAAAATCAAATAGTTTCAGGTAGTGAATGAGTTTGGAACCAGTTTTTTCCTATTGCGGCCCAGGCCCAATGCAACGTTCATTTAGCTTTAACGTGTGTGTCTTGACTCGAAAGTACACAGTTGAAGACATGCAAGGAACCATGATATCACATTACAAACATCACTTTTTTACACGACTGAAATGCAGCAATGTACTAACAACTTGCTACTGCTGATATAATAAAATAATTGTTTACCTACTTCTCACATTGGTGAAATATTTGGCGTATTGTTAATCAGGCTGTAAAGTTCATGGAGATTTTACAGTTACTGCTACTGAGCTACGAGCAGTACTATAAAGACGAACGTAATTATAAAACTTGATCGCACCTTTTGCAATCATTTACTATGCAAAACACAGTCCTTCCTTTTCCATGCACTTCAAGTCTAAATCCTCCTTGCATGAGTACTTATTACCATTATGACCCTGTATGAAAATTTTGCATGAAAATTATCCAGTAATTATTATCAAGTAGTAGCCTTCAAGGAAACTGGAATTTCATGCACGCAATTTTTTAAGCAGCTTTACTGTCACAGCCGCATATTAACATCGATTTTTTGTTTGTAAAGCTTTGTAGTTTGCAGTGAAACAAAATTACTAAATTAAAATGTTATCAAAAGACACCTTCTTTAAATTTCTGAAAGTGGATGAAATGCCTTTGGCAATTTCTTATTTTGAGAACTGCAAACACAAAAACTTGAAATGAAGACATCAACGAAAGCGCAAAGATGTTAGTGAGAATTGCTATACATAGTATGAAGTATATGAAACAGTATCATTACAATACAATAGAAAACCACGAGAAATTCCAGAAGCTTCAAAACTAATGACAAGCTTTTCGCTTTGGGGCAACGTGAAGAAAACTTGGTTGTTTTGTTGTACTGAAGATGATGAAGTGTATACAGGGATATTCCTGGAACGGAGAATATCGAACGGGATCTTTAGACATTTCACGTGCAAAATTTACTCACCGTTTTCAAAAACTAAGATAGACACTTTGATCCTTCAACAAAGATAAGAATTTCTTTTAAACTACTACTTCCACCACATGATTTCTCTATTTGTGGACTACATAACTATACAACCGTGGGGAAGTAACAATTTCCAGCCAAACGGATTCCGTTTCTCACAGCTTTCAACATCATTGAATCGTCCTTTCTTGTAGAACGCTCCTAGTAATTCTTATTGTAACAAATTATTCAAACAAAGACGATTTTAAGAACTACTGTCTTTTTGTTTTATAAAAATAGAATAACGTTTCGCGTCGCTCAACATAAAATAAAATAATTTATTATTATGCATTATTGAACGATAAGTTCGAATTTTCTGGACAATCGAATGAAGAAGGAATTTGTAAAGTTTGTTCGTGTCCAAGCGAATAAATAATCAGTACCAAAAAATTAATTAACGCTTACGTTTTACATGAAGATATGTTATGTCCAGGAGAAATGGAAGCTCTTCGTTTTGATTGTGAGACGTAACGTAACACACATACACTACACACACGTAATGCGTTCGGCTAAGCGGCTAGAGCTGCACTGCTCCAGCGATCGAGCAGACTTGGGCTTTTCTATGCTTCTCAAACGAGAACGAAGCACAAAATCCAGCCAAACAAGCTTTTACCATTGGTCGCCCACCCACAAGACCCCAAAAACTGGAAACCGTTCTTTTTGGTGCAGTTTTGTCTTGCTGGAGAAGAAGCCACTGGAACTGGAAATCTGGGAAAGGACCTGGAGCCAACTTCATATATTGCATTATTACAAGGAGAAGGTAAAGATTCAGTTGTCCATGCAATTTTTCATGGTCGTACTATAAAAGTGGGAGTGTAACTTTTACTTTTACGCGAGCATGTTATATATTTTTCAATGAAATCATTTATTATTAAATTCCTACTTTTGTTCCTGTTGTGTTCGACTTTTTGCAATGATGAGCTGTTTGTGACTGCGTTGGCGGTTCGGTTTTCATTGTTTGACAACATCGATGACAACTTGTGATAAGAAATAAAAGTCATCACAATATTGCTTTTCAATGTATAATATAAGTTAGGTATGAATGACAGGTTGGAATGAAATGTTTGCTTCTGCTTTTTCATCCTACGCAGGAGTCAAAGAAAAGGAATATAATTTGAAAAAGGAGGAAGACGCAATGGGAACAGTCGAGGAGAAATGATTTGCAAGCTTTGCATATCTGTTTTCAGGTATTGTACTCAGCATTAACGCAAAATGAAATCGCTTGTAATTTCAAGATGAATTTTTCAATAAAATTCTGTACAATATTTTCCGAGAACACTTGTTTTGTTTATTGAAACGCAAATATTTATTTACTTCACCGTGTGTACAACTTCGAAGAAACATGATGAGCAAAGGGCAATATTTCCTTAAACGTCTCCGCGAATTCCCATTTTCATTACTCATGAATCAAGTAAGCAATGCTTGACGCAAGTATCATTTCGACGAGTGTAATTTAAGTAAATATACAATTTGATTCAAGTACACATACGCACATTACATGTTACATCACATCACATCTCATATTTCCCTTTGTTCTTATCAAGTTAAAGTTAACATTCATGTCTGTCGTGTCATATTGAGATTCCGTTCTTGTTCACAGATTATTAACTGTATGCTGCTCGCTCTGACTCTCCTCATCCTCCTGTCTCGCGTCTCCTTCGCCGTTGGATGAGTTTAAGGGTGTAGAATTTTCCAGTTCATCTTTCAAGACAAAAAACGTCCCCTGAAGCAATTTCCCTCGAAAATTTTCTCAAGGAAATGTTTCACAAAACAACATACCCAAATACAAAATTCAGTAGAAGCAAGGAACGAAGACGACAATAAACAGCAGCTAGCAACATTGCAAAGGCATTATTATTCAATTGTGATATTTTCGTACGCGTCGAGTTGCGTAGAATGTGCAATGTGCACACGTAGATATTTGCGAGAACGATTACATTATATTGCACTATTAACTATGCACCTCAGTCTCGGGATAATTTTAGGTGCTTCGTGAAATGACACTGACAATAGCTTTGCACGCATACGGCACAGAATGTAATAATCATAACCATAATGAAAGTGATAAGTACGAGACAACCCTGTCCATAGAAGGCGGATACAATCTCATTCTGTCGGCGAGAATACGTCTCTCGTCATGTTTGGGTATGCGTACCTTGTATTTTTTAAGCTCCTGTTCTATTAGTGCATTCCCGTCTCCGTCGTATCGTCACTTCCACGCAATTCTTAACTTGTTAACTTACATTGTTATTACAGTAAATTCACAAAGGTAGCGTTTTTTAGTGCTACCTTTGTATTTTTCACTATTTACTGTGTGTTTTTCATTTTGGATGAAGTAATTAGATGAGTGGTTCATCATGTAATTTTTAAAATGCCTGCACCTCAGTTTGAGTTGCTTGTGGTGACATTACTACAAATCATTGCATGACTCAGACAGAGCCAAGGTCCCATTTTGTGGATGAATGGCGTCACTCGAAACAGAGGCTATTAATAATGCACCAGGTTGAACAATGGGAAAAGTGAAGAGCACCCAAGTCTGCATCCTGTCACAAGATGAAATGAGGAACAAGCCTTTTTTTTCTCTCGGGATTTGAGAGATTACAATGCGGGGTACCTTTTAAGCCTTAAGGCTCCCCTTTAATAATAAAAAATCTCAAATCTCAAATGTGTTGCTAAAAACTATATTCAGAACTTCATGATGGTGCTTGGATAGGAATAATACTGTTGATTGTTATAAAGTTGCACTAGTGCTAAGAAAATTATTTTAAAAAACGTGTAGTATTAAAATGTATCTAACACAAGCATTGTTGTTTTTGTTTGCCAGTCTCCGACGAAATGTTGAAAGACGATAACTCACGCACAGCTCGAGTCAAAATATCTTGTAAATTAATATTCACTTCACAGGTGAATACGCAACCTGCAGTAGTTGCAAATTACCTTTCATGGTAATAATATACAAAAGAAATACAAAGTTTCAGGTAATTAATCTCTAATCGCTTTTTGCCCTGCGTTCTATGACAGAAAAGCTTGGCGATGACTGACAGCGTAGTACAATAAGCTACTTTTTTGTCGATCACAACCTTCCTTATGAGATGATCATATTTCCACTTCAGGATAGGGATTGAAACATTAGCTTTGCTTTGGTCCCATCCATTGGAGGCGTCTCTGGGAAAAGTAAGACTGGAATAATATACGTCAAACGAGATAAGATTAGCTAATACCTTTAAATTTATTATTTCATATTAAACCTGAAGTGAATAGCCGGTGAAATGATTGGAATCTGACTTTTAGCGAAAAATCATACGAGAAGAAAGTTGGATAAAGAACTTGAGAGATATATGATGAAATGATACTCTGGCCAATAATCGGCGGACCGTCTTCAAGGAAATACAGTATAATACAATTTATATATGGAGTTAAAGAGAATGGGATCGAAAGAATCTTGGTTTGTGTGCTCAAGTTGAAAAGAAATACATTCAAAACGTACATTTATGACATTCGTTTGAAAATCACCACTTCATACGTAAGGAATATGATACTTTTTTGTGAAATAGACTTTTTGTGTAAAATATGCAATAAATTTGATTCCATGGGGTTCTCCACTTTTTTCCCTTGAATGAAGTTTTCAAAAAGACTTTTTTGGTCATGCGGGTTAGCACGAGTGAGTAGTGAGTATATATTTCCATGGGCCATTCCTTGGACAATTTTGTTTGATTTATTGCCATCTCTTACAGTGCCTTGATATTTTTAGAATATAAAAATGAAGAAGAAGAAGGTCTTATATGGACTCATTTTTTACCTCTTTAGCTTTTCTGCTTCCGAAGAAGAAGGAGGACCTTTTCCTTCCATTAAATGAGACTGGCACAGTCTGTTCCGCTCCTCCGTTGTCACGGACGCTTATGGCTTGGACGTTCGTTGTCACAAGAGCAGAAGGAGAGAAACGTCAGAATCCTTAATAACATGGCGTGAGTGTCGACACACAACTTTCCTCAACGCACACCTCACTGAACTTTCATGGAAATCAAAGCAAAAAAAAGATAGAAAAGGTACGAAAAGGAAAAGGAAGAACTTATTGTCGACTTTCTGTCTTCTCGCTCCTCGTTACATTTCTAAGATTCTTTAAGTTTCCTATATAACTCAAGGCAAAGATAACTCCTTATAGAACACTTACACAAAGGTGCGTTTTTGAACCCACTTTTCCCCCTTATCCAGAAACCAAAAAGAAAGAACTTTTACTTTTGTTCTTCTGCCCACTTGAACAACTAGGTTTTGGTCACAAAAATAATGGACTTGTTAGTACTTTTAAAAGGGTCAAGGGTCATTAAAATAATAGTTTTTCGCATCTTTTTGCAGAATCATCTCTCTCAAAGTTGGTAGTTGCTGTTGCTGTCTGAAGTCTGGTCTGAATACGTAGTTGCAAATTGCAATTTTGCAATCTCTTCCGGCAATCCCAGAAAGCCCACCATCAACAGATAAATCTGAAATTATAAAGCGTTTACTTATATTTTATATACCATTATACCAAACCAACTCAAAGGTGTATGAAAGAACCATAATTTTAAGTTTGCAAAACGAACGTGACTTAAATCACTTAAATGTAAAAATTAAAATGTTATACTAAACTGTCGATAACTAAACATCACCTAAACATATATAGTTTAAAATAATATTTGAAAGGAGTTCCATTATCTTTTAAGTTCATTTTTGTAAGGTGTATTGGATTCTACAAATAATCAATGATCGGTTTGTGAAAGGTACGTTTCTTGCCACTACATTGTACAAAAAATACAATGCTAAGCTTGTAAGTTACAACCAAAGCCACAAGGAAAGGCGGAATCGAAAACCCGAAACTTGAACTGAAAAAGAGAAATGAGACTCAGAGGTAACCAATAAATCAAGAATATGTAAACCGGAACTGGAAAGGCTCTATTGCCGAGTTTTTCCTCCAAAAATGTCAAATCGATGAGGAAAATCGTAGAATGTCTAATTCACGTTCACCTTAATCGATTGCCTTTTGCAACGTACAAGAATCAGAAGAACTAATGACGTTATTTCATGTGGAAGAGCTTGTCCAACCCACCCGTTTCGACGGAACAACAAACCACCAAAGAAAATTTAGCATTACTATTGTAACAACACATTACACTTCCCTTTCGTTGCAAAAGCAACCTTCCAATAAAAAGTAGTGACTATCCACTCAAAAAATCGACCGAGGAGTGAAAAAAGGGAAAAACTTGAACAGAAATAATGTTGTTTTAAAGTAATATTAGAAACTCACGCACTTTCTCTCCCTGGTGACTTGCATTCCATAGTATTTATCAGGCAGACAGGCGGCAGTCGTAGCCCTTGTATCGTACAGTTTTATATACATTACACCAACCGGGTTATGTAACAGTACGTTCCGGAGTGCCAAAGTTAAAAACACCCGGGTATTATACAATAGAAATACTACTATCTACTATGCACAACCACCCGGTTATGCGACTGGCGCATAAAGGAGAAAAGACTGTATACTTTATTGGTTTGCCTTGCAATAATTTACAGGAGTCACAGTAGGGAACTTGAATGAGACAGACGTTGACTCGCTCCAGTGCAGAGAAGAATATGATTTTATCACGCGAAAATGAACTCTTGTTCCTCGAAAAACTAACATTCATTTCACTCTTTCCTCATCTTTTCTGTTGCTTTGTGTAATATAACATTTTATTTTTTGTGGATGCATTCCCATCTCAAGTGTGCATAAGAGTCAAAAAGAAAACTAAAGTCAAAAACTGCAGATTCCATGCTTCGTCAAGTAGAAATGTGAAGTGTCACAGTGGCGTTAAGCCCACGACATCCTCTCCGGGTAGTCTGCATCATTTGCGGCGTTCGTCTGTCCGCACAAGAAATTTCTCCTCATTATTCTGCAAACAACTTCACTTTCACCACACACAAACGACATTTTTGTATGTCTCTTTTCTCTCTCGTCGTTGTCACGTGTCAGTAATGTGAATGTGACCAACAGGAGCTTGGGTAGTCTGTATAAAATTCCGTTCATTCACTTCATGAAAAGCAACACATAATAAAGAAAGAAGTCTACAAAGAATACGCAATAACAAAAAGGTCAATATAGTAAATGTTTGGGATAGAAATAAAAAGGTATGAGAATGACGACTCGTGACTTAACTTCACCCTTCATTTCAGTTTGAGACCTGCCCACCTGCCCTCGTACCCATTTGGGTTGGTCTTTGTTGGTCATCCATCTAGTGACCACATACCATTGTGTCGTCGTAATCATTCATAGTAACATAAATAAGTGCTTTATGCCTTGTTACAAGCCTTTGCCACTAGCGTAACAACATGCAACGTGTCGGCCTGAAAGGACTTTACCATTTTTCCTACCAGAAAAGTGTTCGTCTACATTTAGAAAAGGTGGATTTGGTTGCAGACTTCCTAAATAAATATGTTAATGCCAAATGATGGATGGAAAGTGAACGAAATCAGTCGTACGTTACTATTATATAAAACATCCGACTTTTATTTAAAGAAAGCAGAGACAGATACTTCAAGGCACGGTTATATCTAGCACGAACACGAGACTACGATCAGGTATTTTTGTATTGGTATTACATTAGGACGACTGACGAAGAAGATTTAAGAGAGGTGACTTGGTTGTTGAAGTTGGAACCAGTTGGAAGATTCATCAGGGATGGTCAATACACAGAAGTCAATTTGCTGAGTCAGACTGTGTGGGCCGGAGGCGACTCTAAAACTTGATAGAATGGAAGTAAAGCCGATGCATTTGGAGAAGAATTGGACATGTGGAAAACTTTTGGAACTCGCTCTCAATGTGGCTTCAAAAGAACATGAAAGCTGCTTTTCCTTCCACCAAAAGATTGAAGTGAAAGTGGGCCAAAAAGGCCCTTCTTCGTCTCTGTGTATTTAAGCGTGAAAGGAAGAGAGTGTGATTTCTCTATCCGCTCTTCTGACCGGCTACTAATAGCTCAAAGAAATAGAACGTCTTCTTCTTATTCCTCTTCGTCTTGTTCTCGTCAACGCTAAGTCAAAGTAAAGCAGTAACTATCCAGCCTTTACTTTATAACTATACGACTCGCAGTACATAGTAAAACTTTTTAATCTCAAAAAATGGTTCCTTTTCTTATTTACTATATAGCAACTATACGATTCCCAATTCTGTAAGTCTGTAAGTTATATATGAGCAGCAAGGGTCAAAAGAAGACAGAAATCGGAGAAGACAGAGCAAATGGGAAATCAGTAAAAATTGCAACAAACTTTTTTGAAGTGAATCTTCCAAATCTTGAATGTGAATCATGTCGTCCAAGCTTGCCCGGAATGAAGGGAAACATTAACTGCGTCGTTCGACGTCTCGTCTCCCTCGCCCCGTTCCAGAAAAAGTCAATACGGTTCCTTCGTGACACATCACAACTCAATACAAAAGGGGTTTGACGAGTTAGCTTACACCATTAATTCAAGACAATTCTTCATCCTTACAATTCGTTGTTCCCAAGTGCCACACGGCTCACAAGTTCTTTTCATGCTGGAAATGGTGAAATGCGTCCTTTAATGTAACATAGCATATGACTCAATTTCGTTTCGTTTCTTTCTTTCCCTTGACACCCATCGAAAGTGCCGATGATGTGTCCAAATTATAACGTTGTAGTATATTCCATTTGTAAAGGCATTTTTTTGAATGAAGTGTTTCATCATCATTTGTCGTTTTTCCATATATATTCTCTTCATGTGGATTGTGTGCAGTGACAAAAACTACTCACTTTGCATAGATGATTGTGTCATTTTGAGTCCCTTTTGTCTTCATGGAAAAGAGAAGAGGGTGCAAATGAAAAGCTGTTCACTCATCATTTGATAGATTCGATTGAGTTTTCTCGTGTGTGAATTTCAGAAACAGACTGAATTAATAAACTGGAACAAGAACTGTATAAGCACTTGCTCATACTTACATTACTTACGTAACACTGCATGTAAATGTTCTTGTCGTCTCTAAAGTAGAAATGTCAAGCGCTCACTGCAATTTGCATGGAATTTTACTTTATAGGATATGAATTCAAATTTTATTTTTTTGTACTCTTTCAATTCATTTGGATATGAATGAAACATGAAAACATGCTTTGTTACGTTTTTTAAGATTCTCTTAGAAGCACTTTTGAATATTCAGTTAACTTTGCTAAATATTTCAGCTCAGAACAAAACTGCAATCTAGAACTCTGTCTTTGCTTTTGTCACAGTCACAGAACAGAATATCGT
>JABASF010003181.1:0-11269 GCA_019776145.1 Harlomillsia oculata
GTTCAGATCCCGCAAGAAACAAGTTGGAACTCTTTCCCATTCATAACAAACGCTCTACTCAAGCTATCATTAGTGACGGTGCGTATAGCTAGTACTTAATTTAACCTTCAATTAAATACCATAATGCTAATAATGGTTTATACTATCATTTGTTGTCCATCACCTTCATCATTCTTGAATAAAGTAGTCAGACTAGTTATTAGAAATGTAAATACGACTGATTGATTGATTTAATTAATATTAACTACGAGTTTCTTCCGTTTTGGTTGCTCATCATAGGGAATGTGAAAGTTCCTGTTCGGCCTGCACCTTTACCACCAAATCTGTTGGTACCAAACGCTCCTCCAACTCTTCCAGAGCCAGCTCTGCCCATTGCCCTTGTCACCACAACAGAAATTCCAGGAGCGAACGACACTTTCTTCATTAATGGAGAGAAATACGGACAATGTGAGTGTACAAAGTTGGATCATTGCTTCCTGCCACATTTCCCACGTCCAGAGCTGGTTAGATTTCACTTTCTATGACTCATCTGTCATTTTTATCGGATTACACATTTCATTAATCCATTTCTTCCATTTCACCCAATTGTAGAAAACATGCGGAAATAACAGAGTTTCTTGTTGCGCTCGCATACCAAACTGTCAATGCGTGACGCTTATTCGCTGTTCTAATCCGAATCGTCCGTTTGTAAGAAATAACAATGACCATAAAACTGATTTTATAGTTAACCCTTATTGGGTTTTTCGAAGTTCATTAATCATTGCATATAATGACACCTATTTCTTACAGGGATTCTGCCGAGGGACTGCAGATGTGAACTGTTGCGATATCCCTCCTGATACGATATATTAATTCAATGATTATAGTAATACACAACTCAACGTTTTTCGAATACCGTAATAAGCCAAGTAACCCTCCTGCTGCAGCAATGAAAACTGAAAGATGCTAATTACGAATAACTTACATTTATGTATTCAGATGTTCAAGAATAATAAAATATGTAATAAATGTTAAATAAAAGGTTCCGTAGTAATTTTGTACAACAATGACATCAAAAGCAAAGTTACTGACAGTTCAGGAACTTCGGGCAAATATCCTAGGAATGCATTGTTGATTGCATGTTGACTAGGAAAATTCGTAGCAGTTCCCCGTGCTAAGGAAATGACCTAAGGACTGACGTGTTTGCCTGGTCAATGCATGAAAGAGAATCTCAATCAGTGCACCCTGATCCTGAAAGTTCCACTCTTGTCAGTGCCACAGTCACAGCAAACAAGTATCAACAAAAAAGGAACATTGTTGAGTGCTCAGTCAAAAACCGATCACTAGCTGTCGTTTGGTAATAAAGTAATAATCTTGTGCCAAATAAATACTCAAACCTCATAAATGACTTATACTTCTATTGTTAGTTTATTCACGATTTTCGACTACTACTACAATGATAATATTACTATAGTTTTAAGAACAGGAAACTGTTTATTTTTACTCTAATGTACGTATTTTCATACCACTACTGACAATTGACAAGACTGATCAGATCAGCACGAGATTTCATCACAAAAAACGAAAATAACAATTTTCGGCGCTGCTATATTGATGATATATAGGTAATATAGTATCATAGCGTTAACTTCTAGTACATCAATTGTACGAACAAAAATTACTACGGGAAAGGGAGAATTTATATTCATCACGACGAGGAGTATGGAATGTGAACGACATTTACATTAGAAACGAAACATCAACGCACAAGCATGATATTTCGTCTTAAAATGTAATGCTAAAGGTAGGATGTCGAAACAAATCGAAAAAATCATTGGAACATGCTGCGAATTGCTTCCACAAAATCGTTTACTTTTACACTCTGTAGTTAACTGAAGTTCTTCACTTTAAATGATTGGAATGTAATTATCAATTTTGGCTCGATGACGTTGTGCGACGCATTCAGCAATCCACACAACATTACGACATTCTTGCTCCTTCAGTTTGAGGTAGGAGTAGAAAACACCAAAATGAAACTGCCGAAGAAATGCGTTCACATTTAATTTCACCTAAAAAGATGATACCAATAACAAAAGTTACTACAACTTCCTCGCATATAAACAACATAAAGTAAAAATTACGATGTACGTGATGTACCTCATATTCAAAGAATTTATCTTCGAGTGTCTTCTCCTCCGGGTTGTTTCCCGCACCAGTGAACAACTCGTGATATTCTGCATAATATTCAGCTACACCACGAACTTGTTCATAATCGTCTGCCCTTGCCAAAGCAGCCAAACCGTCCGGAAACAACTTTCCACACTTTGGAAACAAACGGGCGCGATCCTCTTTAGTGAGTTCCGTATCGAATGAATTTATCGTGATGATCATTGCACGACGATCCGCTTCAAACTATATAAATACATGGTAATAAAGTAACCGTTTAATCGAAATAATTTACATCCCAACTTGTACTGGTTAATCATTTTGAATCAGATAACTCACTGCTAGTATTTCACACATCACTTCAGCAGTTTCTCCGCCCAACTCATCTTTACAGAAGTCGTAGAACGCTTGTAAGTACGCCTTGTACAATGTATTTCGAATCAGCTCCACATTCATCTCATCCAAATCCGCTTCGCTGATACAATCAATGAAGAAAGGAGCTGGGAAACAATTTAATTATAATTATAAATTACAATTAAACATTTTATATATCATCATCATTATTGATTTATAATTTACCCAATGGTGTATCAACCAAAACTGCATTGTACAACTCAGCCGGAGTCGTAGCAATATGAATAGCTTCCATTTGTTCAAACGAACCCAGAGGATGACACTTGGGAAGCAACTCTTGCAAAGGTCTTTGATGTAATGACCCCGTAATCAACAAAACAATGTTGTCAATCATGTAGCTGTACCTGAAAATACGTCAAAACAAAAAAAAAATCTTGACAACTTGCCAATATATATGTTAATGACTCACATTGAAAAGCTCGAGACCAGGAAGTACTAAAATCCTATTTTAATGACTATCAGACTATCACGTAGACCAGTAGACCTAATAAAAAGAGCAATAAAATTTCAAACTTACGTAATATAATCCAAGAAAGTAGACAAAGGTTCCACAGCTTGACTTCTAATGTGCATAAACTCAGCCACGACCTTTTCTCTCAGTTTGTCGTCCAATGTCGACACTGAAATTGGGCTGGGCTCATTCGCCAAAAAGTTCCCATAGTCCGTCCCTGCCAAATGCAACTTCAAATCTGAAACAAACCAACATAATTTATTTTTATTACCAACTTATCCATCATCAGACCGACAGTTAAAAAAAACTATAATTATTATTATACCTTCCAGCGTTTCACATTGAACCAAATTGAGATAATCTGTTTGGGTGAGGATCCCAGATTTGAATCCTCGACACAGCCCTTCCAAGTATCCATTGTCAATATTAAAAAGGCAGCCCTTCATGATTAGTTTGAAGTTCCTTTACTTCTTCGGTGAAATCGTTAGTAAATGCGGGTGACTCCTCACTTTCCTTTTCACTAATATGCAATAAAAGTTGTTTAACTGCAAGTAATAAAGTGTAATAAAACTTTTGAGAATTACATTGAAAGGAGTAGCAACACCCCACCCATCCAAAACTGCTGGTCTCTTTTCCCTTGCAGAAAGGTATTCTCTCTTTCTGTCCCATATGCCAAATGTATTCCTACATCATCTCAGTCTCTAGTCAGCATTCATTCGCATTCTGGCCGCCTCCTCTGGCCTCAACAAGTAATACGCACAAAACCTAACCTGAGTCAGACGACGAGAAACGATGACGATGATGACGAGGTTCACAAATAAAATCCCACAAAATCCCATTCATTCTCATAATAATTCTCATTCACATCCATTCAAAACCAAACTATACTCATGCCTACGTTATAAATGTGTGAAAACGTATTTTTATGATAAATGGACTCCTTTCATCAGACTGACTCACTGATAGTAATAATCGTCATTATTGTTGATCTGGAAATGTGGAAATGAGAGTTCACTGCCATAAAGTCACAATGTCAGACAGATCCAATCAACTAAACTATAGACTATAGACAATGCTTTCATAGGAAAGTTGCTTCAGGTTAGATTTCTTAGTCCATTTATCCTCATGTGCTTTTATTTTTATTAGATTCAGTCAGTGCATGGACCAGAAGCAAGCAAACGGAACAAGTGGAGACCAACACACTTTGGTTTCATTAAATTCATTATTCTATGAATCATCAACATGAATGCACTTTGCTTAATGATGATAGGAAGATGAAACGGTTCCAATGTAATTGCATGTTCGGATTCAATCAACGCATAGATATTATATAATAATATAACGTGTGTATAGTTAAATTAGTTCATTTATACTTTTCCATCATATCAGCTTTATTAAAAGTATTTTATACTGTATAAAAAACATTAAACAGTCTATTAACTTTTATAACACGGTTCGTGTTCGTATTATCAAATTACCATACATTGAATTCGATGCGTGCTGCTAAATCACATATATGATACTACACTAACTATACTAAACATACATGTTAAAAATGCTGTTAAAAACAATAAGACGCAGTTTAAGTCTTAAAATTTAAGTAGTGTAAGTTCAAGTCAATATATAGACAACTAGACTAACACACAAATGTTATGAGTTATATTCTAATTACAATACACAGTCTTTGACAACATATTCGCTTTTTAAATTCCGAAGCATCATCAGAGCATGCAAAAGATTTATCGAATGGTTTGAGACATATGAAGTGGAGTAATCATTAGCTCAAAATGTGCGTCGGTTAGGTTGGCCCCTCTTAAATTTGCTTCATGAAGATCACTGCCAGTCAAATCGCACATTTCCAAATCCGCACCTATTATTGAATTTAATTAATCAGCATTCACAAATCTCATTCGCAATGGAATTGAAAATTGTATGAACAGGAAAAACAAACCTGCTAGAATTGCCCCACGTAAAATTGTAGACTTCAGATTAGCAGATTTAAGGTTGGCGACTCGCAGATTTGCTCCGCTTAAATCTGAATCCTCAAGTACAGCATTTCTCAGAATGGCACCTTCCATATTAGCGTGATTACCTTGCGGATCCTACAACCATAGGGAAAGATTATAAAAATAAATTCCAGTAGTGTAGATACATCAATAATATCAGCACACGTAATGGTACGCACTTGAAAATTGCAGTTTTTACAGTTGGCCCCCTCCATTATTGCACACGCCATCCGAACACCACTAAGAATTGCGTGACTCATTTCAACTCCAGTCAGATCTGCTCTCTCAAAATTGCAGCAGGATAGATTTGAATAAGACAGATTGGCTCTTCGTAACTTCGCATATCTGCAAAAAAAATAAATCAGAATCATTTAGTAGACGTCCAATTGCGTCAGAATAAAAAAAATCTTTAAGATAAAGATGGTGATTACTTGAAGTTAACGTTTCGAAGGTCAAGATAAGACAAATCTGCACCAGATAGATTCACACCTTGAAATCTTAGAGTTGACTTATTTGATGTCGTAATAAGTGCGTCGATGACATCCCTTCGAGACAAAGCAGCTTTATCACGAACCTCTGCACAACTTTCAAGTTCTGACATGCAAGTGCTGATTCCGAAAAAATTAGCTTCTTCCAAAACACCTTTTGGGTTTATTTCAGGATCAATTACTAAATTTCCCGTTCTTAAATAATTTAACAAAGGACTGAAGTACTTTGGATCACGATCGATTAGATACGCGCCTGTGGCATCAAGGCAACTTGGTTGCATAGAAGAAGTAGGATCAAACATTCGTGCAAGCATTGAGTTAGGTTCTCGATTCAACAGTGTCGTACGCGACGTATAAAATAAATGCCCACCGACATTTAGCTTTATCCATTCCGACGAGCAGTTAGTAAATGGACTCATTACCGTTTGAGAAAGCGGTAAAACAAATGTATCTCCTTTCGAAGCGTACAAAATTTCATCATCCCTATATACATTCAGAAATGATCAATAACATTCTGTACATGTAATGTTTATGAATGAACTTCATTATCAGCATGTGAATTGTAAATATAAAAACTAACCTGATTAAATGAACGTCTTGAATCTCACCACCTTTGCAAGTAAATATCTTAGTAAATTTGGGGCATTGGAATGCATTTCTAATTTGGTCAAGTAACTCAGTCAGCGTCCCATCAACTTCCATCAATTTTCCATTTACTGATTTTCCATTTTCAAACACCGTCACTCTGATGTTTGACATGTTTTATTTAACTTCACCTTTCAGAATACGGTCAAAGACATCCAATCTCTCCGACACGTAATCAAACTCTTCTTGACGTGGAAACGAAAAGCTCCTCTGCTCCTCAACGTCGCTTAAAGATTCACTTAAAGGTACTAACAACTGTTTCAATAGATTCGACCTAATCAAAAGAAACATTATTTGCAATACAAAAAATAAACTTAAATTGTATTTCTAAAAAATTGGTTTATAAGCCATCTTTAGCCTTACCTTAGTTTAAGCTGCAAATTTATTTCTTTACAGTCTTCTTGCACTTTAATGTGAAACAACAGTGACGGGTTGCGATCCTCGTTAATATCTTTCTGAATACAGTGTTCAATTTGAGTTAATTTAGATTCTAAGATTGGGTGGAATTTTAAAATATTTTCCCTGAAACAAACAATAATCAAACAATGCATGAATGCACAGCAAACAACGTTACAATAACGTCTGTCCTTGTAATTTTCAATTTGAAATGATTAAAAACTCAAAATCCTTACAACGTTAGCTTTCCAAGTGCCACTTTTCTGTTGTACGCTTCTGTAAAAATTTCTTTAGCACTGCATTTTTGGTTTTCGCTAAATCCAATTTCAGGGCTAAATTATAACAATATAACACATTTAAAAAAGCACACCAAACAATACAACCTTTCATACCATACAATCGTTAACAATACTACATTATTAACAATCGCACATCCTGACCTGTCAGCCAGTGCTATCTTATCCTTCAAACTGACTAAGGGTCCCGTTACCAAGTTCAACAGATAATCTTGACACCATACTATCTGGGACCTCAACATGGACGCAACGAAGTTTGTCAAAGCGTGCCCCGTTGACCCCACCTCTAACAAAGGCATCTACACGACAAAATGTATTTAAATTTTAAACTCCAGTCAATACTGATCAAGTATACTATTTTCATCTAAATACGAGACTACATGAGTCAACGTGTATAGTGTAAACAAAGGTATGACTCACCAGCTTGCGTTTCGTTGAAAAATAATACAAATAATTAAACTAAGGAAATCAAACTGAAGGTAAACCTTTGTAAAACCGGTATTGATTAGAAGAATTAGGAACTGGGATAAAAAAAATGTCATTCCATAAATTCCATAAATTCCATTTTGATTTGGATTCTTCTCATTTTTTTCGAGTAGGCCGGGGAAGCTGTTGCACGTGTTTTTGTAACTTGGTTCGGCGCCGTTTCGGCGTTTCCATTGTGCGTTGCACTGGAAAAGCATACGAAAGCATAGGGAAGACTCGTGTTTCGGTCGCGCATTCCCTCGGCCCTTTGGCTTGCTTTCTTGACTCGACTCGGCTCCGACTCTTCGTAGTTGGACTGGAGAAGCCGTGTAGAGAGGGTCTCGTCTTTGAAGAACGCTGTCGTCGTTCTCCAATCTTTGCAGTTATTCAGTACTTTTTTATGATTGACAGCCTACAATTTGAAGGGTAAACGATACTTTAATCATTCATTTAGTTGTCAGTCTTAAATTTGTGTCATTTTGGGGTAGGATTTTGTAGGAATTAACATCTCATCTGGTGAGGTAAAATCTTTGGGTTTTCTTTCAGGAAAACATGGCGGGTAGTATTATTGTGAAGCCGGAACTCCAGCAGGAGATCCAGGATAGGTTGTTGGCAGATGCGTGTTCCATTCTGGGATTGGAGATACCTGAAGCCAAGGCTCTGTTGGATCATCACCGTTGGGATATTCAGGTTTGCTAAATTGGATTTTTTTTAAATTTCAATTTTGTGTCTTTTTTGGTTGTGGGTACTGTGTATGTAGGGTGTATCCTATAGATAGAACATAAATCAATATGTATTATGGTATGGTATATATAGTCAATGTAGTAATCTAACAGGTGGAAGCGTGGAAGAATTCCGACATTCAAAGGGATTTTGTAATAATATTTGTTTCTAACGTTGTACTTACGTTTCATTATCGAGTTAATTCAAAATTCATTGAAAGGAAACTTTTTTGACAAGTAACTAGAATAACAAGCTGTATTTGTCATTGAGTATCATACTTTCAATGTATGATAGTTTGATGCAGTTTGAGCGGTATTAAATACAATTACTTACACAATGGTTTATGGAATTGAGTGAATAGGGTATGTTTAGTATGTACAATGTATTAGGTATGTACCTAAGTACTAGAAGTACAGTTACATTTATTCTACTCTGTAAAGCTAGATACATAAGATACCTTAAATTCGTATATTGGCATTAGTGTGATTATTCGATTGTATTATGTGTACAGAAGGCTATTGACGCATTTCTTGGACAGACCAATAGTGATGACGATGCAGATAATGAAGAATTTCGGGATGAACCAACTGAAGAACCCAACACTTCGAGTCGGTTAGTAAGACAGTTTGTCGTTGCCCTTTACAAGTTTATCGTGATGTTATAATTCCTTAAAACTCGTAGAGTCGTGGAGTTTTCTTGTACGAATGTCATGTTATTGAGGGTATCTTTTATCATTTTCTGTGATATGGCTGTTACGCTTCGTCCTGATAAAATAAAGTATAGGTGTCATATAGAGTATTGGCCCGCAATCATAAGACAAAACCCAACCCAACTAACCCAAGACAAGACACTTATCAATTTGTTTCTACGTGTATAACAGCAGATTTGTAATGTTAGGTTTGAAAATGTTTTAATGAAAATTGAGGTTAACGTATTAAGATGCGAGAAACACGCCGTAGTTTAAAGAATTGACAATTTATTTTCAATTCGTTTGCTATTTAGTTCTACTGCTGCAGCAACTGTGACGTTGCCTCCTAGGCCAACTGAAGTAAGTCGTTGGGCTCCGGAACAATTGTCAATTTTGAGCTGGAATTTGGACGGCTTGGATGAACACAACTTGGAGCGGCGAATGGATGCTGTTATTGCTCTTATTGAGAGGTACACACAAAAATAATGTTGCGTAGCTTTATAATTTATTATACTTTATTTATGAGTAAAGTTAACTTTTAACATCACTTTATTCTACAGTGAGCGGTTTGACGTTGTTTTTTTGCAAGAATTGTTGCCAACAACTTTTGAGTATATCGCGTCTCGAATCAAGGACAACTACTTACCCATTCCTGGAACAGAAAATCCGAATTGTGACTATTTCGTGGGTACTTTCTTGCGAAATTATCGGGTTTACTACACCAACCATCGCGTTGTTGCATTTCCGAACAGTCAGATGGATCGCAACGTGTTGGTTACTGAAGTATGGGATCACAATACTTTATATTGTATAGCTTAAGTATGTATAATTATGTATTGTAATTTTATTGTTTACATCATTGTTATGATGCAGGCCTTCATGGGTAAGGCGAAGTTGAAGTTGTTGAATACTCACTTGGAGAGCACGGCTGAATTTGCTGAAGAGCGTAAAGCACAATTAACTCAGTGCTTTGAGTTGTGTATGACGTTGTTTGCAGATACGAAGGCAAATATCATCTTTGGAGGAGACTTGAATCTTCGAGATCGAGAGGTATTTAAATTTTAATATATTGTTGCTATATATTTTGGATATTCGTAGCAATATTTTCTATATTCGTTGATACATAAGTAAGTCTCAAAATTTGAAATTTAAGGTGGATGGCAAGATTCCAGCTAATATGACTGATCTTTGGGTTCGTTGTGGATCACGCCCATCCGCCCGATTTACTTGGGACTTGACTCGGAACACAAACAAACAGGTACCAAATTCAAGAAAACCAATATGTACTCATATATTTTCAGTTTCGATGTACTAATAAATATGAATTTTCAAAAATATCTGTGGTTAGATGCCAGGGCCTCACCAGCCACGTTGTCGTTTCGATCGCTTGTATTTCCTACCTTCTGATCCGGAAACAATGATACCGCAGTAAGTATGCTGCTATTTATCATATCTTTGTTTTCTGTATAAGATCTAACAAACTGACCAAGTAACGATTTCACTTTTCGTGGTCCTTGTTTTAGATTTTTCGGCGTGACTGGGATCGAAAAAGTGCAGGGGACTCAGTCTTTCCCAAGTGATCACTGGGGTATCGTCAGTTACTTCAGACTCACTGAAGAGGCTCGTAAACCGGAGGCGGAGGGTGCAGAAGGCGGCGCACATAATTCTATGAATTAATCAGTTTGTTCGATCGTAATCTGGTGCCAACCTGTGATTGTAACATGAGTATTATATTTCAGTATGAATTGCAAAATGTACGCCGACATTCCTTCTCTGACTCTGTAATAAAAGGATGAATTAGAACTTCTCACTGCATCTGTATACTTTAATTTATAGGTTTTACTATTTAGAAACTGAGTCGAACCTTTATTTTATTAACTACTATATAATAATTTCGTACAAAATCATCTGAAACTCAAATGTCAGCTACAACCTACAATGCTGCAAACGAACGTAGAATAAACATAAACACAGCATGGCGAAAACAAATAGACATGACGTAACCGAAGTTCCTTATAAGCCATTACAGATTTGCATTAGAGTCAAAGGATTTCTAGTGGATAAATACTCTAACTCGATTCGACCTTCTTCAGTAGCGGCACTCGGATGCTGAAGCCATTGCCTGTCGAGATAGTAGTCAAGAGTCGTTTGAGTTTCTTGAGAGGTGTAAATATCTACAGGAACGGGAACAAATGGATCACATGCTTCGAAACCCTGTTAAACATTTGTAAATGTTTTTAAATAATTGCCATACGAATCATGGTATACCATACTTTCATTTATTCGCGTCATACCTCCTTCGTGAGTAAATATCGCGGTAAATCTGTTTGTCGATGATCTCCTGGAATAGCACATTGGTCCACCGTTAAAACCACAATTCCATTGATCTGTTTTACAATCAGCATTTAAAAATAAAACTACGATCAAGCAACCATGTATGATAATATTATAGTTTCCATGATGTATGAAAGCATTTATATGATAACTTGATAACATACCCAGTCACTCTTTAGCATGCTTCGAAATCCTTCAAACACTGTGTACATTGATGT
>JABASF010003182.1:0-11268 GCA_019776145.1 Harlomillsia oculata
TCTTCGTTCTCCTTTGTTATCCATTCATCTCTTCCTGAAGAGACCTTCCACACATCTTTGAATTCTTCACGACCATACCAGACCGATACACATTCGCAGCATTACATTTCCATTCAAAAGTCTTGTCACCCGTCATGCACATGCAAGAACCAGAGAAAATGAACCATGCTAAACAACCCCATTGCAAGCTTCCGGGATGCACTTAATAGTACACGTACGGTTGGAAAATGTTTCTATTTGAAGTAGTACCGTTTGATTTCATCCCTTTTCCACCCTTCAGAAGCCTATGACGACATCTTGGTCGTAATATGCAGTAGTCTATAGTCACATAAGAAGTCCCAAAAATAATTTGAATCAAACTTTGGATATTTCTGCCTGAGCGAATCGTCATGCCGGAGGGTTTGATGAGGACGGAGACAGCAGATCAACAGCTCTATCAAAATGCCCTTTGACTTAAGTAAGCATAGGCAGATTTGATTCTGAGCGTTGATTAAATGCGTGTGCTACAACCCCTTTGCTCTCCACTGGGAAAATGAGCGCAAGTCGAACAGCTCTTTCTAATGGCTCTCATTCCACTGATGACTGAGGTTCGTGCGGGTTTTGCCCTTTGGCTACTTTTTCAACTGTTTCCGTCAGAAGCTTTGGGATTTCTAAGAGTTGTCTGTCTCACATGAACTACCATAATAGTCCTCAATGTAACCCCTAGTCGCAGTGGGACGCTGGAGAAATTGGAGAATGAATTGAATTTCAATAAGTTTCGACTTTCGACTCGCAGTCACAGCTCAAGTCAGAAGTCAGCTTCAGATTGTGACGATTGGAAATATACTGATTGCATTGTAATGCTAAAAAGCTCGGCGTGACTTAGCGATAATAATAACAAAACTGCACAACCGGTTTTACAGTATAGAAGTTCTGCTATAGCAGAAAGCACATAAATATTCGCTTTTGAACTCACTGCCAATAATAATAAGGAGAGAAGGAAATAGAAAAGAAGAGTACAGTCTGGACAAGAAGTGGATTACAGGGTTTTCTACAATAGGAATGGAAATGTAATGCTGCGAATGTGTATCGGTCTGGTATGGTCGTGAAGAATTCAAAGATGTGTGGAAGGTCTCTTCAGGAAGAGATGAATGGATAACAAAGGAGAACGAAGATAAACCACTATTATTGCGCTCGTTTGTTTTCTTCGTGAGAGATGGGGAAGAAGTCTGAAATATGCAGTTTTGAAAAGAATGTGTTCATCCCACGTTGACAGGGAAGAGTTGGAGATTGGACTGAAGGGAGTTGTGAGAACGTTGAAGCCGGGTACGCATTTTATTTGCCGATTAGCGTCATGGCATAGGCTGCCATAAATTATCGAAGCTTTCTCTCAAAGGGAAAAGGCGCATGAGATCATTAGACGTGAGTGCGTGTGTGCGACTGTCGTCGCCTTGACTCTCGTCTTGACTTTGGCTTTGCAAGTGGAAGAGAAGAACAGCGGGACACGGTGCACACACCGGGCACAATGCACACTTGCAACACACACAACACAACCAACCACGGGTTGGAAGTCTCTGTTGTCTTTTATTAATGGTTAGACACGAGGATGAGATTACAATCAATCTCTGTCCTCCAACCGCTTTTACCTTCATCATCTATTAAGCGGAAAGCCTGGCACAATTCGGAGCAAGCTCCTTTCCGTGTTGCCACCACCGTCGTCGCCGACTTAGTCATTGTGATTCTCATTCCTTTAATCTCCTTGTACACTTGCATGTTGCATCCCATCTCTTATCATCAAAGGGACACTTACCTACCAATAATGGCACTTCATAATGGACCTGGTCATAGGAGGATACTTTAGTAATGTACATGCAGGAATACCTATTGTTCCTTGTGAACCTGTGTTTAAATGCAAATTAGAATGACTCCTGCCTCCGTCTCTGCTTTTGACTCCAATAACCCACATTCCGTTTTTCATCCGCGCCTCGTTCATATGAGTTAATGTATTATGTTTCCATTAAACATACTTAAATGAGACGAATGCTTTATTATTATGACTTCTACATTACAATGTCAGCACGAAGTACTTTGACATCACTTGCCGGAGCCTATTTGCCTGGACTAATGTTTCGTGATACAGGGCAGAGTTTTATGGGAATGTACGGGTACGTACTATTATAGTATTAAATTGTATAATCTGCACCCGTTGCACACAGTGACACATCAAACATTTTAACAAAGGATATACAAAAGGAAGGAGAGGGAGTTAGCCTAGTTTTGAAAAGCTACTTTCAAGGAAACGAGAGGTCTAAAAAATGCACACAAGTTTGCCACTTAAGTCTCAAAAGACAAATGGGCATGAGCGTCTTGAGCCAATTTGTCTCTCTCATAAATACGACGCGCGTGCAATTTGTCAGCGTTACGCGTCTTCAAGCCGGAGCGAATTAATGGCATTACGTTCATTATTAAGTTGCATTAACGAGTTGTAATTGTTCCTAATGGTTGTCCCGTCCAAGGCACACGGTCTCCACCCCGTGAGCGTTGTAAACAGCAGAATGGAATTGAATTAAGACTGAATTATACAGAATTACCCTCGAGGAGTACAGTTGCAATTGGACACATTGGCCGGGAGAGACTTGGGGATTTCATCTCAACTCAATTTGGGATTTCATTTTGGGAAACTAACTTTTCATTCCGAGAAAGTACATTTGCCAAGCTGGATTACACACACGACATTCCCGCCTTGGCGGCGGGAAAGGGAACGCGGTGTGATGTCCATGATGAATTACGCGGGTAAGATTCCTCCGGGCGGATGGGTCGACAGAGCGTGAAGTTTAACTCTCTCTCTCTCCTTTTTCTTGTATCTGTCTGTAACTGTAACATGGCCAAGCGGTTTGTCTCATTATAAGCTGAGGTTTGGCTTTGAAACCAACCAACCTCAAGGATTTCATTTTTCCCCGACTCGCTTTCTCTCTTTCTGACTCATATGTCTGACTTTTCCTCGACCCACAAGGGAGAAAAGTTTTGTTCTCCTTGATGACATATTGTATCCCCCAATCTGATCTTCATTTGGAACCTTTTTTCTTAAAATTGTCCGTTTCGAGCAGGCCACAGTAATTCTCACTGAGCTAGGGGACAAGACTCCAAAGTTTCTCGTTTTCTCCCCCACTCAAACAATTTTATCATCGCACTCTTTGAGACTCGTCTTTTATTTGTAACCCTGATAAGATGAGGCGACAGCACTGGAACACAAAGGGTCACACAGGAAAGCGAAGGTCATTTGCTTGAGTGAGACGACGAGAGTGCTGATTGCTCTCATTTCTTTACAGCACTTGATGAGACAAGCTTTCAGTGCATAGATCATTGAGTCGAGGGAATTTGCTTGGAAGCAACCATGAGCGAATAAACCTTTCCAGAATTTTCTCTTTTCGCCTCGTTTACGTTCAGGTGCTTTTCTTAGCTTTCTCTCTTGACCGTCTGCCAAGAAACCGTCAGTTTGCATGGCGCTGATGGTGCAGGACATTGTCAACTGGAACCCGATGCGCTCGCTCTTTGTTTCAGAGTCAATAAGATTCGTTTGCTTTCGCCAAGATTTGAGCTTTACACAAGTTCTCAAATGAAAATAGAGCAGACCTCCGTGTCCTTACTTGGTGTGCTCTTCTCAGCTAACCAAGTGACGGACTCAAGTTGTACTTCAATCTCCTCTATGGTCATTCTTTACGGTCAGCCTCTGCTCTTTTTACGAACTCTGCTCTGGCCGAAACCCAAAGAAGAATCTGTATTGCAAAATAAAATTCAAGCACACAGACAATCGTTGTCTCTTCATTCCTAGAATTACCCTAAAATCCCATTTCTTTTTCACTTCTCACCCCTCTCCTTCTCTCTTGGCTTGGAGAATCATTTATTCGTAGTAGCATAGTAATGAATTAAGGTTCTTAGTTCAAAGTCATTAAGAAAGGATTTTGTCAATTTGTCAGCATGTCCTGAAATATCTCGGGTCATTTGCCATCTGCTTGTTTACGTCACAGGGAAAGATTCATGTGTTTTGCCCCGGTGTAATGAATGGGCATGGTGACAGAAGAGTCGGAGACTTTGCTCGTCCCAATTGACATTTGGCTTTATTGAGACAAATGCTCAAGCACGAGTTACCAATCTAACACTACTTTATACATTTAATTTTATGTTTTTCCTTTTGGGAAGAAGAAGCTAAAACTGTTATGCGACAGTTCCAAGGTTCCAATATGTGTATAATAACTATTAGTTAGAGTCTAGAGTCCGGCAATGTGAATGTTTGTTGACGATTGACGATTAGTAGTGCTCGATGTTGCCTGTTGACTATAAGTAGGAAAGAGTGAAAGGTAGATGGAATGAGAAGAGGAAGAGCCTGAGGAGTGAGGACCAAGTTTATATGTAAAAAGTTCCCATTGAGCAAAATAGGAAAGAGTTGAGCATGCAGATGCAATGGATAGAAATGCATTAGCTTGATTGTGCTGAGAGGTGTGAAAAAAGTCACGTCGTTTAGCATAACATTGGTCGATATATCTTATAGCAGGAGCAACAGAAAAGCGGAGGAGAGTTGTTTCCTTCTCGCTTGACTGTGTCTTTGTACTAAGTTAAATAGTTTTGGGGGAAATTATCTACAACAGCCAGCAAGTACTTAGTCCTTGTCGACACTCACATTTTTTCGGAGAACGCGACAAAAAGGCAAAACAAGGCTGACTTTGAAAGGAGAATGCAAGCAGCAGGGCAATTGGAAGGAAACCAGTCACCCTTCGACGAGGAAGAACAAAATTGGTCAGCTTCGGTATGTAATTTCCCAAGAAGTTGCTGGATTCTACATCCAGCTCTTACGAATTTACGTGACATTCGGTATTTGGACAAATCACCCAGCTGTACAACACAACCAAGTGGGAAATGGTAAATGCCTCTTCTACAGAGCATTTCCTTAGACTTTTTGACATTACAAGATAGAGGAGCGAACAGACTCTTTTTATACTTGTGTGTATACTTTGTTCCTTTTCGTGTCGGAATACGAGAGCGTTGCAAAAAGGAGCGATCTCAAAGCGTGCAATCCTGACTGAGAAAGAGCAAAAGAAAGAGCACTGCACTCATTTACAGAGCAGCCCTCTCTGCATAAATTTTAATAATGTCTCTTCCCATGATGAAGTAACATAAGTTGAGGAAAAACTTTCGTCATTTAATTTGATGCTGTAATACAGTCACTTTGCTTGAGTGTATGAGACTTTTGCTCAAGTCTCAGAGGGCCCCAAAAGAACAGTTCACAAGCAACGATGTCAACCTCAAAAACCTTCTTTCCCTATCCCTACTCATCCGCACGATACAAATACACGGGGGAATTCCTCAAATGCCCTGTTCGTTCATTCCCGTTTCCGTCTTCCCTTCCTATTCCTTTCCTATTCGTACCATTCCTATCTCCTCAACTTTTAAACTCTATTCACACTAATTACGATTCGGGAAGAAGCAGATGAACAAGAACAAGCTATCTTTACTTTTCATACAATGAGATGCCGAGGTCACGTCTGCATCTCATGTGTCATTCCATTCCCCTTTTACAGTATAAACTACGAGGTAATGTGTCAAGTCAAGGCAGGAGTGCAATAATGCCCTCAAGCCTCCAAAAATGTCTATTAGTGAACCATGCTTATGCGTGGGTGCGTGGAAAATGTGATAATAGGCTCTAATTCCACAGTTACTGTATAATTAAGACTGTTGTCTACCAACGTTTTAGTACTGTTAATTAGTGCTAATTGGAATAGGATAACAAGATAGTATCAACCGGAAAAGGCAAAGTTTGGAATAACAAAAGAGGCGCAGGCACAGTGTTATCGCCTCTTTCTCTTCCACTAATAGTTAGTAGTGAGAGTAATTCAAGAAAACATACCACAGATAATCAAACGTCTTCAGATAGTCTTCACTCTTTTTTGCAATTGTAACATAGACAAAATAAGAGTAGATAAAAAGTATTACTTTTACTAAATCTTTTACTGTTTTCTCCAATAGTAGAATATTAGACGGAAATCGTATGACCCATGACATCTTGGATAGCAAATAAGGGAAGTATTATCTCTATATACACACACAAGAAGGCAAATGCCAAAGAGGATATTTTAAAACTGTTACGCGAGATCCGTCTGTCGCGAGTCGTGGTGCTCTGTTAGCCAAAAGGAACATAATTCAGGGAGCCGTAACAAATCTTCCTACATGGAAATAAAATTTCATCCGTTCATGTCGTTGCTGCACGACCTCTTGTTCACTTTATTGGCTTTGTTACAGCCCACATATGGGTTGTGGAGCTTCTTTTGCATTACCAACAGTTCTTGGTAAAGGAAGACTGGATAAGATCATTTTTCTCCGTATGGCATGGCATATAGTAGCATTGTCCTTCTCGGAAAGTCAAGTCACACAGTAAGAAATTTGCAAGATTCGATTACACAGCAGATTCTCTTTGATTTGACAAGTATGTCCACAAGAAGAGAGATAGGGAAGAAAAAAGTCTCGACAGGAGGCAGATTCAGAGAAACGAGGGAACATACAGAAGATCCGAAAAAAAGTCACAAGAACGACAGACTGGAAAAGAAAGAAAGTAGGTGGTTGAAAAGGCGTGTAGCAGATATCACTAAAAATCAGGATCACTCTCCCATCCGCTCATAATCACAAAACCAACATTGATGCTGCGGCAGAAAGTTGTGTCGCGGTGAAACACAAGAACTCAAAGTCTCTTTTGATTCCGAGACTGGGGAAGTGTATAATCCATTATGTCCATGGGGGAACGGATGAGATAATTGTGTTCGGTATTCAGTCAATGTTCTGGGGCGACCCGAACTTGCAACGCCAGCTTCACACACAAGCCTTGTCTGCCTATGAAAATTGCCCTTACTACCATTCTTGCCTATGAGACAATGACGAAATGGGATCTGAAGAACAGATCCATGTCGAAGCAGAAATGCAATGGGAAAAGGATACGGAGAGAAAGCATTGATATACTCCAGTGAAAGCCCGCCGAACACCATGGCGGTCGCATCATGGAATAGAAATTCATCCCTCTTATTGGGAAACCTGATTGGAATAGGAAATGATATTCAAGTCCCGGGCGTGTTGACTTGCCTTCGCCTCTTAGTTCCCTTACTAAAACCACGTCCAACCCCTTTTATTCTTCTTAAGAGAGCAAGAACACAGGAAGATGTGCATGGATGACTTTCATGTTGCAAAAGCGCAGTCACGCCACATGGGAAACGGTGTGAAACCTCCAAAAAGGACGCCTGGTGGACCCACCGAATCTCTTCTATACTAAAATTCCCTGAACTCTCACTTGACTTGAGACTGCGACAGTCTCTTTCCTTCTCTTCTATTCTCTTTCCATGATACTCATATTACCGTGTACTGCTTTCTTCCTCAGATCACGTCGCATTGTGTTTACCTATGCAAATAACATGCCAGCAAACTAAAATTCTTGTTCGACACTTTTCCTCGTCCCTACATCCACAACTAAAAGTACCTATTCTGTCCCTTTATAAGGTAGTAAAAGTTACTTAAAACAGTCGTTTGGTACTTAGTTAGTATTTATTCATTCTGCTGTCTTAATATTTAAAACGACAGATATAGCCAAACCTGCTTTTTTAATGAAAAATTAAGGTTCCGATTTGATTTTCCAAGCATGAGAATTGGTGAATATGTGGCGGTCGGCGGTGACACTTGAGTCACACATTACCCTTTAGGCCGTTTAGGAAAAGTTGTCATCGTACTTAGATGAGTTGCTTATAATTATTTTTCAAGAACTATTCTTTTGGATGACTGTCATCCATGCCTTAAGGTTTGACGAACCCAGTGCCTGCTATTGACATTGCTGAGGGACAGAAGATTTTAACAAATGGGGTTGAATTCAACAGTGAACTGACTTGATGATTTCTAGGAAAGAGCAATATATAAGCCCTTATGAAGCGTAGAAAGGTGCGTCCAAGTTCGTCTAAAGAAAAGAGTTGGAATATTCCCTAAGGGAAAGGTGTTGTCGAGCTTTCAGAAAGTTCCCCTGTTGACGCTCTGACGACTTTTTATGGTCCTCTGGAGAAAGTTTTTTTTGAGAACGCGCGAATGCACCCTTTTCTTTTCCTTACATTTACGTGTCATCGCATTGTTTGCGGGGTGCCATGAGGCATTGAATCTCTTCTATTTGCCTTTTTATCAAAAGAAATGTTTGCAAACTCAAGTAAACATGGTCTGCTATTGCTATTACATTACATCGTACCCTCTGCAACATCTTTGTGAACGTGAACATGGGACCACATTATATCTCTAAATGGGCTGCATTCTAAAGCTGTTACTACACTACACCGCAACTTCGCGTCAAGGAAATGGCATTTGAAGCTCAACCATCGTTAAAAGCTTGAATGTGCAACCAAGCTGAAAATCGAAATTTTCCATTACAACAGTAAAAATCTCACCAGCACGAACCTTCATGAGACGCAAAGCTTGCAACTTAGAATGGGTTCCATTTCCGATCTGACGGCTATAGACGGAAAAATTAAGAATAGTGTGCTCTCATTATTTTTTCTTAATTTTCAGTACCAATAAATATTTTATTCCGTCACCAACAACATAGGAATAAGTATTCAATGTATAGAATGAGCATTATAATTTTTTTCACATTTGTAACAATTAGTTTGTACATTTTAAATGTACAACTTTACATCAGCAAAAATATTGGCAATTAATTCGTCATACTATAACTATATCTTAGGCCTTTGTCTTTGATTGTATTTTATCACAGCAAATGGTCAACATTTCAAAACAGATCGCAAACCGTTTTAACGGCATAAAATGTGTTAAATGACACCAATGGAATGATGAGGTTATCTATTTGCTGGACCTTTGCTTCCACTATGGCATTAACAAAAAACGACACTTGAAGACTTGTTATTGAGCACAGATCAAACTCAAGCTCCCAGAACACTGTAAAAAATCAAGTAAGCAATAATAGCTGTCAAAATGCTTAAAATTAAATGGCTTGTCGTAATCGAGACCAAGTATTTCAATCACCAGTTACACATTACAAAATAAAAAAAACTCACCTGCAAACAATAAACAAAACATAGCAAGTATTTGAGCAATAACTGATGTAGCTGTGCCTTCCAAGGTTTTATTACTTCCTGTTACCATTACAATGCAAAAATAAATAACCGTTAAAGACATTAAAATTTCACGATAGCCACCTACAGCCAATTATACATAATACTGATTCAATAATTTTATTACCTATCCATTTAGTTTTCCCATACATAGTGCCTCCAACACTAGCAAAGGTGTCCCCAATGCCAACACTGAAAACTCCGGCAAAAGCTGCCGCTATTATTGGAAAATGTCGATTCTCCAATTGAGTCCATCCAATGAGCCACAATGGCAGCGCACAACCAGTTAACAAATAAATGGGAGTCAAAAGTAATTGCCCTTCATCCTGATTATCGCGAAAAATTGCTACAGCTGAATCCAAACCAGTACCAATTGGAAGTCCCAACAAGCTCAACTTTGTGATTCTTATTGCCTACAGAACAATAATACTCGAAACAGTAATATTTTTAAAAAAACATGTGCCACGTGTTGTAAAACTAGAATAAAACAAAATGAAACTGGAATCTTAACTCACCTCCAATAGTACAAAAATGAAGAACAGAACCGCAGTGCAGACATAAGTGAAATTAAAGTCTGTCAGTACTCCGGAGAATAAAACCACGGTTAACAGCAAATGGAAAGATTTTCTATCAACCGTGTTCGGAGTCATTCCACCAACACGATTTTTAAGAAACAGTATGGCGAATGCTCCAATACAACAACTCAACCAGCAGCGAATCAGAAATATCTAAACAGAATCAAAGAGCAAGTCGGCATTAAATAACCCGAATTTACAATCATAAAGCATGTAAAATAATCCAATCAGTATTTTTGACCCGAATAATTAAAATAACACACCCGTTCAGGAGTTGCTGTCAAAAACTGGTAGGGCCAATGTACCAAGTAAGAAATATTGCCCATGCTGTGAAATAGAAGTCCCTTGGAAAACATAAATGCACAGAGAACCGAAAAGGAATTACAGGAATTAAAACTGAACGGAAAAGTTACATTTTCCCTGCTTTTCCAACGAAGTATACCAGCTATTAAAATTGTAGCTACAAAGACTCCCTTTGAAAAACCAAAATAATATCATTTCATTATCCTGTACAAATATCAATCAAGGATTAGAAAATACACGTTAGTAAGTTAAAACAAACTTGTAAAAATAATGAGGCCATTTCCATTTCATTGAGCATTGACAACTTCTCCGGAGGAAATGGAAATGTTTGAGCCATTCGCCAAAAACCATACATGAATGCGGAAGTCGTCACAATTCCTTCACCAAATGAAAAACTCTTGGGAGCACTTTCAATAACTTGAATAAACACCGTGGGAAAGTACATGTTGAGCATAAGGAAGCAGAATTTCGTGTAGAAGCTGACTGTAAAGAATATAATTTAATCATAGTTAAAACACAAAATCCACAAGTACATCAAGGTAATAAAATTACATGTAAAAGTTTCAAGTAAAAAGAATAATATACCCGTATCCTCATAATGCATGGAAAAGTCCATCGCCAATGGAAATGAGCCATAATGATGCAAAAGGTCCCAAATTGTAACAAATTTTTTCACTCTTATTTCAAACCAGTGCAAAATTGAGAGGAGCACACAATTAAACAAGATTATCCCAACAACTACAGCTGATTGTGGATCATCGTAACCTCCTCTATTTACAAAATACAATGATACAGGGAAAAGAAACAGAGTCCAGTATCCCGGAGAACATGTTCGGAACGGTAACTTGTCAATTGTCAAATCATCTGGCTCACCCGGATCTCGAAGTCTACGAATATCACCGATTAATCTCTTGATAATATAAATCCACATAAAAGTCAATAAAACCTTTTGTATAAGATCCCCGTACACGTAAGCCCAAGCTAGAACCGTAATTAAAAAATCCATTCTAAAAAAAATACTTTATAAAGATTAAATTTTCCAAAAAAAGTCGTTTCAATCAATCCCGAAAAACCGTGATGGTGACAGCTCATTGAGATTGTATACTCTTGATTTTCGCGCGGACGAACTTCATGGTACATTTATAATGCATTTTCTGTCTCTTTGCTTGTACCTTTGCAATCATCATTAAATACTTTTTAAAATTACTCTGTCATTCCCGTTTTTTAATACGGCTCAAATCCCTGTATTCCAATGCTTCTGAACGATG
>JABASF010003183.1:0-11262 GCA_019776145.1 Harlomillsia oculata
TTTTCCTCGTTCCCACTTTCAGTGACCTCATTTGGTGTAAACAAATTAAACAATCGCAAAATTACAATGCTTATTATAATTTGACCTTATCCGACAGAATTGACCTTGGTGAGTTCAATAGTTCTAGTTTCTTGTCAATCATTTCGTATTAAAGGTAAATATTAAATTCCTGAAGATTAAGAATGAACCTGCTTTTATTAAATTGGGGTGTGTTTAAAATTAGGTAAAAGAGATTCGCTCTTCGTCGTCGTCGTCAGAAGTTGACATCTACAAATTGTTTTGGACAGTTGAGTGACGATAGGTTTCGAAAATGTCATCCCAAAGACCAAAAGGTGGTCCTTCTTCAATTCGGAATGAGAACGAAGTAGAGACGAAACGAGAAGCTGGGGACTGGAAACGAGTTTTGGAATTGTTGGAACCGACAAAATTTAAAGGAACGAGCAGTGCTGACCCTTTAATGAACTTTCTTTATGGGGAAGCTAAATTAGAAGCATGGCTTGAAGAACATCAACCGACTGAAAAATTTATTAGTAAAGCTAAAGCTGCTTTAGTCGATACGAAGAAATGTATTTTGCTTGCTCTAAATCAGGCTGGAGATCAGGTATGTTTAAAGTTTAAACATAATTTTAAATTCGATTTATATGTTAATAACTAATAATTTTGCAACCTGATATGTGACATGTACATGGTATTTTTCTGATTGTAGTCCGGATTGCGAACAGATGCTCACATTCTTCTTGCGAAAATCTTTTTCGCCTCGGGACTTTATGAAGAAGTGTTGGATGAGTTGGTCAAATCGAATTTTGAACAAATTGACTCTGTGATTAACACCGTGAGGAATTTGCAGTTGATGGCTGAAGCCTATGCAATTAAAGGATACTCTGTTGAGAAAGTACTGTGTTCACAATTTATATTTGTCGTAATGGTGTATAAATGTAAGTAGGTTATTGTATGGTTGATTTGAAGTTATTGTTTAAAAAAACAGGTTGGACGTTTACGAACGAACCAATACAAATCGGAAGAAGAGCGTCACACTGAAATTTTGAGATGTTACAGTCGAGCGGCGGATTTGGCATTAGCTTACTTTCAAGGACAAGAACGTGTCTTAGCGTCGATGAATCCATCGGTTGTAGTCGGTAATTCAAGCACAGCCCCAGTGAATGTCACTGCTTCTTCCTTGACATCCACTTCTTCCTCCTCTCACCTCCCTTCTTTGCTACATGGTGCAGGTATTCGCACATTGTCTTTCACTCTGTTTGTCAAACTGGTCGTCGTTCGTTTGTATGCAATGGTGTCATTACAATTAATATTAACATTAAACATTAAAATCCATTCACATTATTCTTCAAAACTTAAAAGTAGATGGCTCGTCTACGTGGATTCGATGTGATGTGGCGTGGCTAATCTATATTTCAATTTTCAACTATCGATTGGTACAATAATTACAGTAGATTTAGATTTAGAAATTAGAAGTCACGACTTTAATATTACATTACATTTACATTAATTCTAAAGGATCTAGTGATGCTCTTGATAATTATCGTGACTGTTAATATTGTGTGCGTTACTATTTGTATTTATACATTTATACTCATCCCTTTTCCTGTACGTTTCCTTTTATGACACCGCGATCCTTTATTCATTTTTAAAAACTACATAAAGTACATACACTGTAGACTGTAACCTTTCTGTCATCCTGATGCCACCGTCCTTACATCCTATAGCTTTGCATGGGGAAATTGCTTGTGCCGCACGTCCCATTTGATATGCTTTCAATATTTGCAACCTTTAATCATATAAATTGTTTATAACATTAAAGTATTATAGAGCTAAATCAAATCAAAATACTTTACAGTTCCCCCAGGCGGATCTACTAAGGATAAAGATAAGGATAAAGATGGATCAAATACTACCACGAGTATATCACCGCATCCACCCCAATCGACGGAAAAACGTCGCACTAGTTCAGTATTAGAACATGCAATTCGTCGTATTCCTGCTATATTGTTGGATCGCGGAGAATCCGAACAAGCGCTAACGAAAGTTCGCTGGCTTCTTCGGTCACAGGAAACACAGCTGTTTGCTCCTATTCGACTAATTCTCAGTAGACGTTTAGCTGAAGTTTTATTAAGGAGTTATTGGACAGTGTCCACAACTCCACCTTCGGATAGCTTGACTCGTGTGAAGTATTACACTGGCAACAAAATCTTTCAGCCTCAAAATGGATGGGAGGACATCTTTTTGGTGTTACTCCTTAGGTAATGCAGTCTCCCAATCCCAATACAATATTATAGATTATAGTATCATGTCACCGAACTTTAAAATTTCATTTATCCATGCTCATGAAATTCTAGTGAATCCATGGTTGTGCGTGACGGGGTGCTGAATCAGTCGCCAGAATTTGCAAAGGCACGGAAATTGGCTAATATGAATGCTGCTTCTATTTTTGATTTGTTGGCTATTGCTGCTGGACGTTGGGGTTGTTATCATCTAATTAATGAGGTACTCTCTTTTAAATTGACAAGCACAGACATACTGATTGAATATAGATTTTTGAACTTTCGTGTAATACTTTCATGTTTTTTCTATAGTCTTTGGAAAAGTCGCTAAAGTTTTCATTCGAGGAGCCTCATATATGGGCACAATATGCTCTAACTTTTCATGCTTGTGGAATGGCAACGAGAAAAAGCGTCAAAGCACTAGAAGAAGCTGCAAGATTGAGTAAACGACCATCGTCACTTTTGTTGATGGCAGCGCAAGAACAATTCTTAATGATGAAGATTGCAGCGGGTCTAAAATTTGTGGAAACAGCAAAATTAAAGGAACAAGAAGGTCAACAAAAACTTTTGCAACGGTGCTTCCTGTATGAAGGCATAGGGCTTTTCTTACAAACGTTTGAAAAAATGCTTCATCAGCAAAGAATGACGCAGTTAGAGGAAGCCTTACAGGCTTTTCAAGCGTGAGTCTTATTGCATCATGCAAAAATGTATACCTGTTTACTTATTAGCATTTTTATTCATTAAAATATGTAAAACCTCAGAGCTGTGGACCTCGACAACATGGATTATATCTCGTTACATTGGCTTTCTCGAACGAACGCTTTCTTGGGTAATGTCAACGAGGCGTTTACTTGTGCAGTTCAAGCTCTCCGTGCCTACCCATTTCATCTGCCTACTCTTCAGCTCATCATTTTGCTGTTGTCTGCTCAGAGGAATTACGGAGATGCATTAGCAGTCGCAGAAGAAAGTCTGGACGAGTACCCGGATCACTTGGGTCTTCTTCAACTTAAAGGAGCTTTAGAGGATCAGTTAGTTGGGCCGGAGGGCGCTTTGGGAACTCTAAAGCAAATGCTCATTATTTGGAAGAACTTATTAGATGATAGTGTAACGTCTGGCGTTTTAAGAAGTGAAAGTCCAGACTGTCGCTACCCGACATTCGGTGGTACACTTCAGCTACCCAGTCCCACCGACAAAGAATCTGTTTGTAAGGACTTTTATTAGCATTCATATTCAGACTTTACATTTAATATAATAAGTACATTTAGCAAGGAAATACCTGTTGGGGTATTGTATAGAAAGTCATTTACATTACTTTCTAGCGATGGCATCGTACCGAGCTCCCTCAATTGCTGGGTCTTCAACTTTGACGGCTGGAATGAAAGCAGATTCAGCTTTGTCTGAAATCGCATCATCCCTTAGTGTGCATGTTAGTTTATGCATTTTTGAATGTCATAAATAATAACTAATAACTCTTTATGGAATGATTACTAAATTATTTAACGTTGATTGCAGGGTTCGGTTGCTTTTTCGACTTCCGGGGATTTGGCATGGAATGCTCAAATTACTATTTGGCTCACACTCACGGACTTATATTTGAAGATGGATCTTACGTCTCAGGCTGTTTCATCATTAGAAGAAGCTAATCAGATTTGTTCCATACATCCTGATGTAGTTTATTTTGTAAGAAGTTTATCCATATTTGGATACCTTTTAGGTTCTTGAGTTCTTAAAGCTTATGTTGTGTTTGAGCGAAAATTTTATGCGGTGTTTGTTACAGCGTGGTCGAGTTGCTGAAAATCAAGAAGATTATCATGTAGCCCGGAAAGAGTATGAGAGTGCAGTCGCCATTCGTCCAACACATGTCAAAGCACTCCAAAGACTCGCCTTGATGCAACACTATTTCGGTTCTCACCGCTTAGCAGAAAAGACACTTCAAGATGCTTTAAAATTAGACCCGTATGATCATCACACATGGTACAACCTGGGGAAAGTTCTTGAAGCATTAGATGAATGTGATGAAGCAGGAGATTGTATGGCTACAGCGCTGGAGATCGAAAGCACCATGCCTATTTTACCTTATTCTGTCATTCCAATTTGTTTCGATTGAATTGTTTGTCATTTTGAATCATCACAGCACCCATCACATCACCATTAGAGTGTTATAACTATAATCTTGAAAGTAACCTATTTTTTGAAATAATACACCCACCCCTTATAATGAGCATGATTATTCATAATTCATTTATAATTTTGATGCTATTTGGTATTGATTTCGTATTATGTACTCTCTAATTCCTATGTTTCGTGATTAGTATCGCTCCTACTCGTATTGTTTTTGGCTTATTATCACATAATGTCATGAAAATTAAACTGTATAAATATAGTGCAATAAACATAGAACAGTCCAAAAGAACATAAAGCATTATTTTAGGCGTTTTTGAGAAGCATTCAAATTCAAGGTTAATTTTTTGAATTTGATGAATCGATTTGGAGTCCATTGTGGGTAATCTGACCCACAAGAGGTCATAGAACTGACATGATGGAACGATTATTACATGACTTAATACTTAATTGATCCGGGTAATACGCAACACTTTTATGATCTGAACAAGCTATATATGGGCTCTTTAATGAAACTCCACCCGACGACGCGACGTTAGCCTCGGCATGAAATAAATTGTAGATAATGAGACGATAAGCTTTGCGTGTTTCAAGTTCCACTGGTAACAAACTACCTTGCGTGTCTTAGCATCATTTCCAGGCTTGAAGTCTCCAATTCTCCAGACTCCGCGAATTTTCGGATAATCATCTTTGTGTACCATGACCTTAGCACGGAGTCATAAAATGACATGAACCATTTCACCCGAATGTCAACTCCGGAGTCGCCCAGTTTTGGTCAATCGTTCACAGGCAACAGCCATCAGATTATATATCCTACTTTCTATGTCACAGTTCTCTGTCGTCTACTGTAGCTGCTGTAACGTTTCCCAACATTCACACCTCACAAGTGCAATCATTCAGTTTTTCTGTTTACATAATTTATAATTTCTTATATTTTTGCAATATTGTATCGAATTACAAAAGTATCAGGTCGGCTCAGCTCTAGAATCGTCATTTGCCGGATATAAAAAAAAGTTCCATAAACTGGCAATTTAAACTATAGACTGAATTAACCTTATAGTTGTTGAGTTCCATTTTAATTCATAGAATTGTACTGTAACGTTAGGTTACTTACGATGATCACAATGAACGATTATAAAGACAACAATGAAAGCTCTTCGGGAAAGCGGCCACTTGACACGTCCTTTTTTACCGTAACGTCTCAAGTTACCCCGGAAGCTTTTCAGGACAGAATTTCGGAGTCAAAGGAATACGAATTATACGAACGAAAATGTGCCTGCGCTTCTCCGAAAGTGTGGTGGTGGGATCCAAAAGACGATCCGACGAGCAATTCCGTTGATTTCTGCTTGGACACTAGTCTGCATGGTTTAAAATACATTGGTCAGCCAAGACGGCATATGACGGAAAGGTACATAAATCTTTTTAATTGACATAAAATAAGAATTTAAAAATGAGTTATTAAAAGATCTAAACATTGTCAAAACAAAACCTAACTAACTAAATGACTAAACGTAAAAATGTATAAAGGCAGGATAATATATACTTTATAGATTTTTCTGGCTAATGGCGTTCGGAATCGGTTGCCTCGCTGCAGCGTATCTTATCCACGACGTTTTTCGAAAATATGTTGATAGCCCGGTGATTGTGACCTTTCAACCTTTTGAAACGAATATAGGTCAAATCCCCTTCCCAGCCGTGACAATTTGCAACATGAACAAAGTGCTAAAAAGTAAAGCAGAGGAGTACATTCGGTATGAAAAAGTCCATAGAAAAAAAAATACCATAGCCACCTTCAGCAGAATGGAATTTTCTCCTGTGCTGCTGTTTCACTTTCACCTTCCTTTAGCTTTTCTTTATTCTTTATTACTTGCTTTTCACGTTTCCACGAATATGTTGGTGGTGCTGTGCTTCTTGCGAGTATATTTCTATCCATTTTCCCATACATTTGTGCTACTTCATCATTTTCCTTTGTGAATGGAAAGTCTGTGAATCCATGGATTTTCTCTTTTTAGCTCAAAATATTTCTATTCATCTTTTTGTGGTGGATTGAGCAGGGAAGCCAAAGGACCGGAAGGGAGCAAAAACACCATTGAAGCGAGAAAGAATGTCTATTATCTGGACCATGTGTGCTCTTCATCTCGCAGTTTCAGTAAGGTCTTCAACTACTCTTCTGCTCGGGGTGGAGTTGATCCTGATATTCTCAAGTTGGCCAAGATCTCAGAGGAAGATGATGATCAAGGAGATGTTGCTAGATTCTTGAAGGATGTATGTTTTACATAGCTTCACGTTTACGCTCTGTATTTGTATATGACGGTTCATTTTGCGGTAATGTGGGTTCAAATTTAAAGTTCAATGTTAATAAGCAAAGCATAACAACGTTTTTTAGGCATCGCAGCGATGTGATGAAATGCTCCCACTGTGTATCTGGCACGGAGAAACTCGTAATTGCAGCGAATTGTTCAACCCTATTGAAACCGATTTTGGAAAATGTTGTACGTTCAATATGATACCCCAAACGCTCCTGCACCGTTACACGTAAAAGCGCAAATAAGATTTTCATACAAGTGTGAGCATTAAGCATTAGATTTTTTCAAGGAAAAACTTAACCTGTTCATGAAATAATGTAAAGAAACGACACGAGAGACAACCCTCAAGAAGTTCGCGACTGGGCCGAATGGGATTTGGACACTCATGGATTATTCCTCGACGAAGAAACAAACAAAGAATTCCCTCGAAGGCAACTTCGAGCTGGAAAGAGTTCCGGTTTGTCAATCTTGCTCAACCCGGCGTTACACGAGTACTTTTGCACGACATCCGACTCAACTGGGTTCCGAGTAAACAGGATTTATTTTTCTTCAACACAAATTATGTAAAGTAGCTTTTTGTCCGAAGGAAACAAAAACGGAGGGAAAATTACATTTTTGCTCATTTCATTGCAAACTTACTTGTAACGTTTATAATAATTTTATAGCTCAGGAACATTACATAGCTTTTGACTTTGTTGACAGCTGGCAACGCATTTGCCGATAGCAGTTCCGCACATTGTCGACTTTGGGATTGCAGTGAAACCAAATTCCGAAGTGTTCATGAGCGTCAGACCTGAAATCACAATGGCGGATGATGATATTCGAGGATTTCGACTAGAGAAACGCAACTGCTACTTCAGAGGAGAATTTCAATTGGGCTACTATCAGTACTACACTGCATCCAACTGCTTGGATGAATGCGTCGCCAATTTGACTTATGAGAAATGCAATTGCGTTCGATATTACATGCCACGTAAATAAGATATTAATTATCAATTCAGTAGAAATCGTTTAGTTACAGTGTCTGAATATAGTGCATTATCTTAATCAGGGGACGAAAATCGAGATCTGTGTGGGCCTGCCAATTCTACCTGTGCTGAAGACGTGCGAAGTAAATAACTATTTTACACTTTTCTAACTTCACTTTACCTATTACCTTGCTTTGAAAAATAGAAAAATTATACTAATAAACAAAAAAAAATATCTTTTTGGTTTCGTTTCGTGTTTTCTGACATTTGATCTTTCTTTTACCTTTATGCAATGCAGGAACGACGACAACTTTAGATATCAAAAAAACTTGTAGCTATTGTCGTCCAACTTGCACATCCCTAAAATATTTCACGGATGCAACTTTCACTCCAATTCAGAAAGGCCAGGACATTTGGGTAGATGATTTCAACATTCCAACTAAATGGTACTGCTCATTTTCCACTTGATGATTTTAATGTTATCGTTGTAATATCTGGATTAATTGGTTACAATTTGATTTTACATTTCAGGATTCATAATAATGTATCAATTGTACACATATTTTTCGGTCAAGATACTACGTACGCAAGAGTACGAAAGGAATTATATGGAATTACAGATTTAATTGGTGAGAAAAGTACCTAGTGCTATAATAAATTAAATTACTAGTTATTAATACTTACTATAAGTATCTGTATAATACGATATTGATAAGATAATAAGATTACAATTACAGTCATCAGGGTGAATCAGGTCATAGATCATTACGTATAGTAATAGTAACACAGGTTCTTGTTGGAAATTGTACTATATAAGTATACCAGACCATTTCAGGTCTCGGAGGTCAAGTTTTTACATTGTACGATTAACCAAGTTCAAATTTTAAATTCTTGTATGAGCTCCAGTGAATCAATCTTTGAATGAATCTTTTAAGTTAAAATTCACTGTACTGAACGCTAATTAATTAAGTACCGTTAAATACTTAATTTAAGGACCATATAGGATAAAAATGTTAGTTTAAAATGACCGTTCCTGATTTATTGTTTTTGCAGCCAATACTGGGGGTCTTATGGGTTTGTGCCTTGGCTTCAGTGGACTGAGCTTGGTGGAGCTCTTGTATTTTTTCACACTAAGAGCATGGTGGCGTTCCCGACGAAGGAGGGCATTTTGGATCAGAATTCTTGATAAATTTTACGGAAGGACAAAGGATCATGAAGCTCATTCACATGGACATGAAATAACTAACAACAGCAATACACACGATAAATGAACTGCTGCATGAAACATGAAACAAGCAATTTTCAAATGCACAAGTCAATACTTTGACAATTTTGCATAGTTTGAATTGAAGTATATAATTAGTATGCATGGTCATTTTAAATTCAATTACGAAGAAACCCTTGTGATCTTAAGTCCTGGTGGAATAAGGGCTGAAGAGCTTTGACCACGAGGAAAGATGTGTTCTGCTCTCGTCCCCAATGGAACTGTCCCGATGATCATCGGTAATTCAGCGGACAAACTCGGACCTCTTGGGAATACAACTTCCACCTTTGAATATCAAATCATTTACAAGTTTAATATTTAATGTGTCTGCGTCTTTTTGAAAACATAAATAGTAAAACCGAAATGATTAGATCAGAAGTGAGTACCTCCAGGAAGTATTCTACGCAAATGAGACGACAACCAGCCAGCCTCGTTGGGGGTAGCCCTTCAGGGATTTTCAGTGTGTCACATTGCCAAGACTCGATTACTCCGGATAATATAGTTGGGCCTTTGTGATTCGCGATCTCCTTGATTGTCGTTTTGCAACGTTCTTTGGCATAGAAATCTGCTTTCTGAAATTAATATTGTTGGAATCAACTTTGTTGTTGTTGGCTGTTTCACAAAAGCTATGAATTAGTGATTATTTTCAGTACATCACGACTTGGTAAATTAAAACTGATACAACATGAAACAAAGAAAACTCGAGTATTAAATTCCATTTTTATAATATGCACTATATAAACCGATTTTCGAGCTTTCATGATTCAAAATGAAAGTCATCTCATCTTCTCATGTTAGGTGGAAAACAAACAAATGCGAACAACTAATAGGAATTACTCAGCTTTGTTGGTTGTTTTGTACAGGCACAAAGTTTGTTTTCATGTCGAATGTAGTGAAGAGTACATTAAGTTCTCATCAGAATGACGGCAAATGAGATCTTTCAAAGCACCTGAGCGAACATGAAGCTTTTTAGAGCTCTCTCTTGCTTGTGCTTGGCTTTTGTCTGAGTTCAGTCATCACATCGTCATCTCATTTCCTGCTTCATTTCACTCCTAAAAGGCTTCTTTACTCACAATGTAAGTGCCGTTTTTGATAGAATTACATGTTTGAATTCAACAAGCGGAAAATCCTTTTTGTACTACTGACTGACTGAATGTCTTGTGTATAGTATAGTATTATAGTATTATTTATCATTATATACAGTCCATTTGCCTTTACATCACTATAACTGTATATGACTTTGTACTAATTATATTTGAGTCCGGGGTGAGTGAAATAATCATAAGAAAAGCATAATAATAACATAATAAGTACATAAGAAATAAAATCAGTTCCAGGAAATGGATAAAAAGAAAATTCTGATAAAAACCTCTCATAAAAAACTAACTAGGAGTGACGTCACCGTCACCACGAAGATTAGAAATGAAAGAGGAAACGCAACAGGAGGACGAAGAAATGAAAGCACATGAAAGCGCTATAGAAAATGTTCCAAGAGCAGTTTCCAGTACGTAATAAAAGCTAGGCAATCTCTACTGTAAATTCATTAGAAAGCGGATCGATCCCGCTAGGATTTCCCAGTCAGGCTCATAGTCATAGTGTACCCTGTACAACAGGATAATGACAGACTTGAGAAAAGGACTTTTTGAGGTTTCTTCTCCGAATTCTGTCATACATGATACATTATACTCATGGCGGTAAAATGTCATTTTCTTCGAAAGGAAAGTGAGCAAGTTTGCATTGGACTACCTGAGTCAAACGAATGTGAAGGGTGACTTCCCTTGTGCTCGTCATGTTGTACAGTTCGCCTTGCAAATGAAGGTTTTCTCCAGGGACGCCGGAGCAACGGTCCACTTTCAGGTGAAATCCCACTGGACCGGATTTACAACAGAGACAGCAGAAATGTTTCTCATCCGCTGCTTCTCGATTTCTTGCTGCTTCCGGAATGGAATTCAGATCCAAAATCCCATGAACAAAAATTTGACTTTGGACCACATTATCTTTCAAGTTGGCAAGTTTCAACGTTGCTTCCACATGGTATCGGACGCTTCCATGGTCTCCTTCAAATGATGACGGAATCCCAGTTGGGACGGAAATTGAGAATTGATATTCTGACCTTCCAGGCGGGACGATAATATCTTCTGGACCATCTATAAATCAATTGTTACACTAATATGAAAGTGGCATTTGTATGAAAAGTTGGGTGGGGAACCTTCCTAGTTGACAAATTATTGTACATGGGATTTTGGATCTGAATTCCATTCCGGAAGCAGCAAGAAATCGAGAAGCAGCGGATGAGAAACATTTCTGCTGTCTCTGTTGTAAAT
>JABASF010003184.1:0-11258 GCA_019776145.1 Harlomillsia oculata
CAAAAAGTTATGGGTCACATCGAGGTCAGCACAGGGTCCCCTGATTGGAAATAACAGTCATTTCGCTGTCCTCGACTATCATAAAAGTATTTTTCCTTGTTAGATACATACTTGAAAAAGTTATACTAAATTATGATATATTATTAAGTGATTGCATTATTTTGTTGTTTGTTCAAGGATTGAATCTGTTGAGAAGTGGGTTTGAACGAAATATATTTTGCACTAGTTGGTTTCGAAAGGCTTCGGGATTATATGTGCGACTAAATGGATTGAGCAGTTCCTGTTGGGGGTGAGAAACATGAGTAGGGTTGAAGGGATGAGTCGGCGAGGTAGGTTTGCCAGGTTCATTTCGGTTTTTCGGAAAAGGTGCGTTGTGGGCCGGCGGGGCGGGCGAGTTGCTGCACTCGTTGAGTTTGGTGAAGACTGTGCGGAACTTGGAAGATCGGATTTGGAAGTCGCCACACTCACCGACGACCTGTTGGATGACGGCCTTCGTCCTGGGGGGAATTGTGACGCTGACTGTGAGGGACTCCTCGGCACTCCACGTGTCCTCACTCATGAGACTCCAGTCCGACTTGGTCGTCAAGGTCGTGGATTCCGCATGTGTCCACTTCACCAAATCTCCTTTCACCACCTTGTCTATTTCGATTCCAACGCCGATTCCAACTTCCCAAGAATTTTGGACGGCTTGAGAACTGGAGCCGCCGTAGAGACTGCTCTTCGAATGAGTCACGCCCGTTTTCTTGATGAATTGGCAAATGTCATTCCCGACATCTCCGGCGTTTTCGCACGATGTCACTTCCTCCCACTTGTCCTTGGCTTCACATTTCCCGCTTTGAGTCTCGACCTTACAGCACTCCATTTTAACATTGTTGAGACCCGTGTCGTCCTTACGTAATTCCTGACCTTGGTACTTTTGCACCTGTGTCTGAATCCCACAAACCGCTTCCCCTCTTGGACAACGCTGCTTTTCAGTCCATACTCCCCCGCCGCTCCCAACACCTTGCACTTCAACGATTGACGAATCTCGACTATTCGCACACAACGCCCGGAAGTTGGTGGCTCCGATGTCATCTCGATCCCCTTGGTCCCCCAATGATTGAAGTTGAAATCCGATCATGAGTCCGTCGCAGTATTTGACATCTTCCCAGGCTCCCCGCTCGCCTTCCAGGCTTATGATCCGTTTCAGCGTTTTCTGTGGTTCTTCCCGGGTTCCACACAGCAGCTGTATCGCATTCACTCCCGTGTCATCGTCGTCGTTGTCCGGCTCTGTCTTGAGGCTGAACCCAATGGCATGGTGACCATTATCACACCCGTCCCAATGTCCCCAATCCCCCCAGTTCGTTCTTCTCGGATTCTCAATCCACGAAAAACTATTTGCTAAGGCGATGAGGAGGGTAATTGTCGCAAGAATCCTCGACACCCGCATCCTCGTCTTTAAATTGCACGCACAAAGGACAAAAACCTGTTGACTTGACCCTTGACCGTGCAAGTTGTTTGATTCACTCGAAATGCACCAACGTCAGTCAACACAGCGATACAATGGAATTATTGGAATGGGATGAAACAAGGACACAAGAGACAATCTAAAAGATGAAACAATGATCGTTTTAGGTTTTAAACCAATGCGAGAGACGGCGGAAGAAGAAAAGAAGAACGATAATTATGTGAAGCTGAGACCGCGGAGCGTGGAGTGACAAGTGACATGCTCAACCACCGTTTTCTACGAGTTTGTTTACAGGCTGTTTTGTGATGAAAATAAGCATCCTTCTTTTTATAGTGCGAGTGCCTGGTGCCTGCATAATCCAAGCCCGGGATTATCTGTGACGTCAGAGCGATTCCAGGGAACTCATATTTTAGGAAATTCGAACCTTTTATATTTATAAAAAAGTGGAAAGTCAGCGGACCGTGGGTTGTCATAAATAAAATCAGTAGAGCAGGTTTCGGTCCCATAATGGAATTTGTAATGTTTAAAATAGATGAAAAATGCAGACGAAAAAAGGTTAATTTCTGTACATTCAAAAACACAAACCGACTACAAATTGCACTTGAAAGCATTTTTACATTAGACATTTATATTTCGTGTTTGACAAAATTGACAATGAAAATTTCAATTACAATCTATTTCTCCGGAGTTGTCGCAGAAGTTTGCTTGATTGCGATTCGTTAGTCAATTTTGGTGGAATGCATTGAAAAGCGGGTTTGACTGAAAAATGTTTTCTCTGATTTTATTTTGAAAAGCTACGGGATTGTAATGTGGGTTGAATGGGTTGAGAAGCTGAGTGGATTGTTGTAGTTGGCCGTTGTTGGGGAAAAAGTTGTTAAAAATATTAGGATTTAGTAATGGATTTTGTCCATGTGGATTAGGTGCAGGTTCTGGCTTGGGTGGAGAATTAGCGTTGTCGTTTTTTTCTTTGTCGCAGCTTGGGGGTGGAAGCTCCTTGAGTGGGGTTGACACAGTCCGAAGCTTGGAGGTTCTGATTTTGAATTCGCCACACTTGGCCACGACTTGCTGAATGGACTTGGAGGTCAATGGCGGGACTGTCATCGTGAGCACGAGAGATTGTTCCGTTGACCAAGTGCTTCCTGACATTTCCTTCCATTCCGTGGACGTAGTTTTGGTGGTGCTGTGCTTATAGTTGGCGCTGAAATCAACCTTCAATACTTTCGATATGAAAAAACCAATGCCGAAGCCAACTTCATTTGAGTTTTCGAATGCCTTGGACGTCGAGCCGCCGAAAGAACTGCTCCTCGAGTGAGTCACGCCTGTTTTCTGGGAGTAGGTGCAGGACACATTGGCTTTTGCGTCAGTGTTGTCACAAGAGGCAATTTCCTCCCAAGCGTCCGACTTGTCGCACTTGTCGTCAACTTTGCAGCACTTGAGTTTCACGTTATTGAGCCCCGTGTCGTCGTCGTCCAATTCGTTTCCTTTATACTTTTCCACCTGAGTCCGAATCCCACAGACTGCTTCTCCTCTTGGACAACGCTGCTTGTCGGTCCAAGCTCCGCCGCCGCTCCCGACGCCTTGCACTTCCCCGATTGACGAATCTTTACTATTAGCACACAATGCTTTGAAGTTGGTGGCTCCGATGTCGTCACGTTTCCCTTGATCATCCAAGGATTGAAGCTGGAACCCGATCATGAGCCCGTCGCAATACTTGGTCTCCTCCCAGGCTCCCCGTTCCCCCTCTTTGCTCATGACACGCTTGAGCGTGTTTTGCGGTACTTCCCGTGTCCCACACAGAAGCTGAATTCCGTTCACTCCGGTGTCATCGTCGTCGTTGTCCGGCTCTGTCTTGAGGTTGAACCCGATTGCATGCTGACCTACGTCGCACAAGTCCTCAGGTCCCCAATCGCCCCAGTCTGTTCTTTTCGGATTTTCGATCCACGAATCTCCGCTCACACACATCACCCACGCCAACAACACAAGAAGAACCGCCGTGGCAAGAACCTTTCTTTCTGTCGCATCTTTCATGTTTAGTAGTGAATACTGTTAATGTCGTATACTTTCCACTTTGTATAGTTTATTCCGCAAATACTGTCAAGCACAGAATGTACTATAAACTCCCAAGTCGTGTCAATGTCAATGTGTGGGAAGAAATGCCTTTTACGTGAAATCAGTCAAAAAATGTAAAACTGAAAAGAAGAAGTGACTTTTGTTTTATTTTCTAAAGCGGACCGCTTCTTAAGCCGTTGGACAAACTCACATACACATTCTTAATTTAGCTTCCCGAGAAAAAACAAAGGGAAAAAAGAGGAATCTAATCCGACTGCAAGTCCAGTCCTCCAGTGTCAGTGTCATGCTTTTTATAGCTCAGGTGGCCGACAGATTAAAACGCTAGGTAGAAACTATCAGGTTGCCACGCCATGGGGAGGGGAAGAAGAATAATACATACATGTACCCTTATAAGTCCGTGGTATACTTCCTATGTTAACAATGATTACGTGATTAAACTTTAATTTAATGGTAGTAATTAATAAAGATTTAATAAAAGTGTGCATGTCGTAATCAAACCCTAAATCATGGTTATAATATCCGTAGGTTCCGATGTTTGGGACGGTAGGGTATAGTCTGAAATCGTGAAATGTGAAATCTCAGAATCCCCCGAAACTGCTGTAACGCTACTTCCAGACCGACTGTCGGGAACATCGGGATTTCGTGGATCCTTTCAACACCAATAATTTTAGGGACTTTGTTGGAAATCCGAAACTGTTCTTGTTCAACTCTTGTCAGGAATACAACAATGATGAGTGGAAGCCTTCCCCTCCTGAATCCGAGTTTAGAGAGGATACATTCATTCTCTTTGCAGCAATGCATGGGACAATCAGGGATAAGGTCACGGGAAGTTTCCTGACGGTTTTAGCAGAATGTATTTGCAAGCGGGTCCGTGACTCGTTCCTTGCCCAAATTGTGCGTTCGGTCGAAATTCGTATGTAGTCACAGAAGAACGGGATGGACTATGAGCTCCCTGTTCAGTGTCCACTCGCTTTTCAAGATTCTTATTTTAATCCGGAAATCGATGAACGTGATGCTGGAATTGAAGAAGAAATGTCGCCAGCGCTAGGCTCTCATAGTCCTTCAGTCTGAATAGATTGGGGTTTAATTAGTTAATGGTGTTGTGCTATTGTCATGGTCAGCGGTCATCATCACCAAATCACCCATCGTGGTATAATATATAGATGTTGATTGCCACAAATGTTCGGCTACTTCAGATTCCTTCCTGCATGTAAGAATGCAATTTATTGTACATTAAAAACTTTATTCCTCCTGCTCGAAATATCCTTCGTGTGGGTGCATGGCGAGATCCAATGTCCAGCGGTTGTCCATTTCTTTCGTGTTTAGTGAAATGAACAGTCCTGTGTTTGTAAAATGTCGATTAATCGGAAAACCTTGGATTTTTTGTACTTATTAGTATTTATATCTTTTTGTACTATTGAACATGTGGCTCACGAGATGTGTAAACAGTGATGAAGTGAGATTATTAAAAACTTTCCTGTTAGATACAACGGCACGTGTGGTACGTGTGGTGATAACATTTATTTGTTATGGTCCGACGTTTCGTCAGTGCAAACAGTCGTGTCAGAGGTCAAGATAAATGAGTAAAAACATGTGAATGTTTTCTCAATATTGACATTGAGGTTAAACAGTAATCAAGGAAAAATATTGATTATACGTCCAAAAGTCCATATGAATGAGAAAATGAGAGTAAACAGCGTCTGTTTCAGTCGATAATTTAATCTCGTTTGGGTTGACTATAAAAGTTGAATGAGCCAAGTGTCTCGACTTACTTTTCGTCTTGGTGTAAACATTTGTCCAAACCCTCCCGTTTTAAGCCCAAGTGATTCGAAACCATTTCAACATGAATCTGCTAGCACTTTCCTGTGCTACTTTGACCCTATTTCTATTGGTGGACTTTGGATGTGCAAATACCCGGAGTGACTATGAGCAACCGTGCAACAAAACAGTAAAGTGCAAAGGGCGAGCCTGGTTATCATGCCAGGAAGGAGTTTGTGATTGTTTCCGGAAAGACGAAATGTTCTACGATGTCTCCAAAGGAAAGTGTGTTTCAAAGGCTGGGGAAAAGTGTCGATTCCCTGTGGCTGAAACTGATATCCAAATCATAGAAACTACTGGCTGTGTCCCGTTCGCCGAGTGCAACAATTCAGGAGTTTGCTCCTGTAATCCAAGTCACTATGAAACATTCAATGGGACGTGCAACCCCAAGGGAATCCAAGGATCCGCTTGTTCTGAAAATGTCCAGTGCAAAACTGAATTCGGACTTGCGTGTCTCAACGAAAAATGCACGTGTGCTCCCGGTGCACTGTACGTAGAAAGTCGGGGACAATGCGTTGGACTGGCGGGTCATGGTTGTGTCAACAGACATTGCATTTCGGATGCAGAATGTAAAAACAATGTATGCACATGCTCCAAGGACTACTACCAGTCCAAAGAAAATTACTGTCGACTTTTGAAAGGACTCCGGGAACCATGTGAAAATAATAAGGAATGCAATTCTACCGTTTTCCTTACTTGTCGGGGTGGCGCTTGTTCCTGCGACCCTGAAGCCAGATTTGAGGAACCATTCAACGATAAATTCCGAGAAACTTATGATAGCAACATTTACGACCAAAGACGTTCATATTCACGTTACAACAATTACGACGTAGACAGAACTTACCCTTACAAGAAATTTCCTAAACAATGCGTTGGATTGGCAAAACACAAGTGTTTAAATTACGCCTGCACCATAAATGCAAACTGTCAAACCAATAATCTTTGTGAGTGCAAAGAAGGATTTATTGAATCCGGTGACGGAACATGTCGACTCGGGTTCAGTCAAAGTTGCACCAAGGACAACAAATGTAGCGACACTTTCAATTGCATACATGGGAAATGTGGATGCAAAAGTCTTTTATTTCAAGGTGAGAAAAGTAAGGAATGCAAAAGCAAAGTTTCCGGTCCATGCGCCATGGACAAGGAGTGCACCAAAAACGCTCATTGCGAAATTTCCGGAAATGGGATTCTGGGAAGATGCGAATGCAACACGGGATTTGTCGAAGCTGACGATGGGGAATGCGATGTCGGTTTTGACAGACCCTGCAGCTACAGTCACACAGCGAGCGACTGTGATCGGTTGGCTGGACTTAAGTGCATAGATGAGAAATGTCGGTGCGGAGATTCCTCAAAGGTGTACGTTGACATGTTCCGAAGGTGCGTCCTGCTGGTAGAAAGTCGCTGTGACCCCGAGCCGAGCCGTTACAGTCTCCCGTCCTGTGTCCCAAACGCTTCATGTCAATATGGATTTGAAAAAGGTAGTCGATTTGAGCATCCGAAAGCACGCTGCAAGTGCAACAAAGGTTTTCTGATGACTGAAGAGAGGACATGCAAAGCCATGAACAGACAAAGCATTGATGAAGACGATGACGACATCCTTGACAAAGTTGAAGACAAAGCGGAAGTATTGGAGCCACAGACGAACAGTACAAAGTTTCCCGACATTGTTGACACCATCGCCACTGCTCAATATTCCAGCAGTGGTGATGAATGATGAAGTATATTAGCAATGAATCCCTCTCCACTAAGCCGACTGACGAAAAGTAATTGTGAAGCTCATGGTAAATTACAAAGTTTTAAAATATTAAAATTAAGACATTTTTATAGTCATTTAATTTCCTGATTTGTTTTTGCTTTGCAGTTCGAAATTGACCGTAGTATTCAGATTGTAGCAGAAAATCCAATAAAACTACCTCTTGCGAATACAATACTTTAGTTCTATTAATTGCAACTTGTATAACTAAAAGCAGAGGACAGAACTACGACACACAATAACGTATATGAAATTCCGAACATGCAAATAAAAGTCCCTTATCTTAATCCATCAGTATAATTAACAGTAATACTATTATACTATTATTAAAATTCGGACCGCATTTCGGGAATGGAGTACAAGAACACAGCGACAACCTCCGTCTTGTTTTCGATGACGGTTTTTCGCAAAAAATGTACAGCACTATAATTTGATTGAGGTTAAGCAATAAATGGAAAACTTGAAAGAACGAATAATTATTAGCCATCTTCGGAATCTACGGAGTCGTCGTCGTCGTCGTCGTCACTCTGCCTATAAATCGGTTTATCCTGGAACCGGACGGACCATTGTTCCGGGCTCCAGAGCCTGTTTTACAAAGCTCATACAATTTTCAGAAAGCTGGAAACAAGTAATTCAATGGTCATCATCAGTGCAGTGATCAGTGGTCAGTGATCAATGTGATGTGATGATGTGATGATGTGTGCATGTTGCATGTGCATGGAACTGACTTTATTAAGGATACAAGTGTCTGACTGACTTTATGTGTATGTAGAGATTATACATTGTCTCGAGGAAAGTAGCTCATGGGAGAGTGAGACGTTGATTTAATTGAGGTCGCATCTGGCTTATTGGATAATCGTTATTGGAATGGTTCCCAGAACAGCGAGTCAACCATGTTCCAGTGACGGGTCCGAAAGTCCGAATCTCCAAAAGAAAGCAAACATATGTTTCTCCAAAGCTTTTATATAGATGAACCTTTCAGCAAAACGTCCCCTTCCTGGATTGACCGGTTCGAAGTTCGCCATGAAAATGTGTTCCGAAAAATGTGATTTCATATGCAATTCAGCCAATCAGAATATGTAAAGCAGGCTTTCATTTTTCATAAAGAGAATGACATCATTATACTAGGATATTTATTGTCTTTATCTAAATTGACCTGAAGGAGGACAGAGATCCGAAAATGCTCCTGAAATTCAAATTGCTGTTCACGTCAAAATACCAGGAATTCCAATGCAAAGCCTGCCTTTGCTTGGACATGCACAAATCAAAAGGTTCAAAGTTCAAATTAGTTTAGGTCCCCGAAAGGACGGATAGGTCCTCCATAAATAAAGGTTGTCGAACGAAGTTACGTAAAGTCTCAGTGATAGGTAAATGTTTCTAATCACACTTCAACCATCCCGATATCGTGTTGAGAATCTTAGTCCTCGCATCCCGTAAGGCAGGCGAATCTGTTTCTGTCTCCTTATAAAAGTCTGCTCCATGAGCCGTGTCTGAAAAACAGTAAATGTTCAAATTTCTACGACCAATTGTGCAGTTTTCTAACTGTAAGCTACATAAGGACAAACCTGGTATAAATATGACAACGTTGCTTTTATCAATTTGGCCTCTGTTGAGGATTCCGGATTTGTACCATGGGTCCATGCCACCGTTGGTGAAGATCGTCCGCGTCCCTTTGTACCGCAATCCTCCAAACACGCCGTTCATGCTTTCAATTTGGTTTCTAACGTACGTTTCGTCAAATCTGGAAAAATGAATTGAGTTGCTAGTATAGTAGCCCTATTTGGTAATAGTAGCCCATCCATCCGAGTCCGAATTTTGGGATCCGGTTGTGTACACTTTGTCGAGTCATTCAAATATTACCTGTCTCCGAAGACATCTTGGCATTGTCTCAACCAGAAGGACAAAGGAAACCGGGATCCAAATGGCAGATTGGGCGAATCTGATGTTTGAAACAGTCCCATCCACGTGCACAACTGCCAAAAATAAGGTCTTTGAAAGCCGAAATTCGCCACATCGTTCCAGTCCGACGAAGAAAGTGCATTGATGTAGGCATGTAGGTGTCGTAGCGATAGTCAAAGCACACATTGTCTCCATAAAGTAGGAGGCTGAAATACTGGTCAAGCTCACTTATACGTAAGATGGATGCATCCTCGCTCGTAGGATTGTCATTGTCATCATCCTTCATGAGGATTTCACACATTACGCTTAATGTAAGGTTCTTAACTAATCGCCCGCCAGCATCGTTATTATACTGAGCGATAAATGCAAAGTCCCATGCAATGCCAAGCATGAAATTGCTTTTGTCCAATTCATTCCATGTTTTCGGGTCATTCGGGTCTTCGTCTTCACCTTCACACAAGCTGCCATAAACCATATTTTCTTTTAACGTTATCGAAATAAGCTTTGCACATAGCGTAAATATTCTTCTATACAGACTAAACAGTTAACCTAGTCAAAAAGTCATGGGTCACATTGAGGTCAGCAGAGGGCCGCCTGGTTGGAAATAACGCAGTGATTTCGCTGACTCCGACTCTCAGCAAAGTATTTTTCGTTATAAAACCTTATAAAATATTCGTGTGGAATTCAAGCTTACTTGAATAAATTTAGTTCATTGCAACCAAAATTGCCTTGGTCTGTGCACGAATCAATACGTTTGTCCATGGCTGCAAACCCGTCTCTCACAACATTCCAGCATTCTGGATTTGTTCGCATTATATCATCGCTCACGATTTCAAAGTATTCTTTATAAATCAACGAAAATGTTAGTTGTAAGTAATATTGGTTTAATTAAAATAAGTCCGATTGATTGTATTTTGAATTACCGTAATAATTAGATTTGAATAACATGGGCCCCGATGTTGAAACAGCGCCTACAGTTAAGTGCGGGTACTGCAATCGAAACAATGCGGCGTGGTGTCCTCCGTAGGAACCGCCAAACACTATCCATTTCTCGGTTGTCTGTCACAAGTTAAAGTGGTTATTTAGTAATTTCAAAAGTGCATTAATTGCATTCCACTACAAAATACATGTTTTCACGTTCATCAAAATATGGAATTATCATTCCTACCAAATCCATTTTCGTTTTGATGTGCGCAATAAACGTGACCATATCTCGTAGCGCTTGTTCCACTGTTAAATACTTTAGATTTTCGGTGGACGCATCCCTGTGAGTTTGTGCACATGATACATGCAACTCATTAGGTAAATGACTAAAACTACTTCATAGTTAGTTAATTGACTAGAATTGGTCTAAAGGACAATACGGGGTTGGTCGACTTTCTCCATAAAAGCGATGCTCCAAAACAATTAATAAAGCGCCCAACACTTTTCCATAGGCAGCCACTGCGCTTAGCGTGATATTCAAATACCCGTGCGCCGCCGGTGCTTCAGCTCCTTCAATAAGAAATATTGGACCACCCTTTCTCTGGAATTCCATGTTCATCAGATATTTCTAAAAAAAACAAATTAAACCATCATTTTTCAGTCAAATGGACATTTAAAAGTGTCAAAAGAAAAGTTTTTAATTGTAATACAGACCTGATTCCATGTTCTGTCTTCCAATGGATTCATATGATCCAACTTTTGTTTGAACCAGTAAGTCGGGTATATTCGTTCCTCATCGTCATCATTCTTTTTATAAGTTTGATTAGACCTGCGTCGAAAAAATGGCATTATATGCATCGCACATGCTAACTGAAACACTAAACTCAGGACGACAACAAAAAGAGCAGGTTTCATTATACGGATTTCGTGAGAATTTATACGAACAAAACATACATACACAATAAGAGCGAATACCATCAAACACAACGTGGACGCTGAATGACCAAAAGATCCAATCCCAACTAGTCCCTACTTCGGTTTGTGCTCTGCCTTTCTTTAACGCGTACAACTCCTCAATATTTCGAAAAAGCTATTTTAAAAGTCTCATCGATTCAGTCAGTTGGAACCTAGCCCAGTGCCCAGTGGGAAGTATTCCAAGATTTTCAGACGGGTCGCCGTCGCCGTCGGTCGCGGGGTCGTCCTATTGTTTTTTTTTTCTATTTCAAGGGGCAGGTCGGTACTATAGGAAATACGGGCTAAGCTTTGCATGAAAGTTTGGATTTGCGGATCAGATGTAGGCATTTTTGTTTGTAAAAGGTACTGTATACATTGTCAGTGTGTATACAT
>JABASF010003185.1:0-11242 GCA_019776145.1 Harlomillsia oculata
TAGACCAGAAGAATGAAGAATGCTATTTTTGAGATTTCCATTTGGGATTTGTTTAAAGTTTTATGAAAAAAGAAAGCTGGTAGGAGTGACAATGGGTAGGTGGTTTATGATGATGATTTGAGAAAGTTTATTCAGCACAAGGAAATGGGTTAGAGGAGACAGGCAGCAAGTGTGTAATCTCTGGAATAAAGGCTTGGCGTCATTTGTCCAGATGCACGAGCAAGAGAAAATGGCCATACAGGAAAAGCTTGTATGAGATGCAAGATGTACTCAGGCAGAATTACGGGATCTTCATGCTTTGTTTCAGTTGGGAGGAGAGAAAAGGAGTTTAGTTTGAGCTGTGAGATGAAATTCTTGAATGAGATGCAAGACGGAGACAATTAAAAAGCATTAATGGAAAAGACTGAGGTATGCGAAAGAGACAACTCAGGAGGAAGAAGAAGACTTTGAGTTTGAGCGTGTGGAAAAGGAGATGAGATGATAAGTGGAGATTGAAGTAGAAAGGCAAGGAGGATATCTTTAGGTGGCAGTTTTTATTTTCCTGGACATCAAGTTGCACTTACGTTGATGGCTTGGGTGTAATTTTGAGTAGAGAACAAAGACACCTGCCTCATGTCGTGCTGAGCTGCCTCAGCTCCGAAACACTGCGTTGTGAATCAGCGCTCGCTCTTCGCTTTTTGGTCGTCTATTCAGCTGAACTGTGTGAAGCCAATAACAAGATTCTCAACTTTGAGTCCGTCACTGTTGCCCAAGTCTCGGTCCTTAGTCTGTCTGTTGTTGAGTCTTAGTTTTCCCCTTCTTGTGTACTTTCTCATTGAATGGATGGATGGAGAAGCGGAAGGATATACCTTCAAGTCGTACCTCACGCTTCGGAATGAATGAAATGCCAAAGTTATACATGTCTACCGTTTTCTCTTATGTTCACAATGCACAACAAGGAAAGAGGAGAGAACACAGAAACAGATTCGACTCTTGGGCTTTCGGTTTTCTCCAAGTTTACCTAGGTGGTAAAGGGCCTTTTTATAAGGCATTGCATTCCCATTGTATTGTGTGACTCTGAGTGGAGTCCAGAGACTCCAAGCTTTTGGATTGACAACGAGTGAGTAGTGAGAATGAGAACACCTCGAAGCAAAAGCTGTTCTATTATTGCACAACTGTATAAAGTGTATAGCATATTATATCGACGTAATGTTCCACTGTGACGTGAAGTCTTCTCTCTCTTTCGGACTGAGTCAGATGACATAAGAAGGGCCAGAAGGGGAGAGAATGAGAAAGGGAAGGAATTTCTTCTTCCTGGGCTCTGCTCGGCCGTGCCTTTTCAGGTGCCTTTCACTCCTGTAAATCCTTTCACAAAGAAAGTTAATGGAATTTTCTTTCCTTCGGCTCTCTTTCACACCATTCTCCAGTGTGTAAACAATGACTCGGCACTCCATACAGGGCCTCTCTAAAGAGTTTGTCTCTCAACTTTCTTCTCTTCTCACTCTCACTCTCCCACTCAAATCATCCATTTACTCGGCCGAGGTACTTTCACCTAAACCAAACCGGCTTCCACATCTTTACACACTGTTTCTTCTCTTTTATTTGTTCCTCCAACGTTATTCACGAGCTGAAACACACATTTACTCACTCACCTAAACCCTAAACTAATGTCATGCCATGATGCTTTCAATGAATATCGAATGCTACTATCCTTTTGTCAATTCCTTTACCTTCACAACCCTTTGTTCCAAATCTTCTTAAGCTGCCCCAAACATACAAAGAATTAGTCACACACTCCCTGTAAATACCGAATGACTCAGTCACGTCACATGTCCATTTCAAGTACTTTGTACCTCCTTCTTAACTATAAATCCCTTTTCTTGATGACTATCATAAACCAAGTCTCCCTTCCCTTCGCCTTCCACTAACCAACTCAAATATACCTTTGACAAACCTATAAGGTACTACACAATTCCCATGAATAAACTTAGCCGATGAACAACAAGCACTTTTGTTTACTCTCATTGTTGATTAAGGATAAGACAAGACAAAACTGATAACATTGGAAATCCTTGTTGTATTCCACGTCCAAGGTGCCTTATCAGATTTGTCATTTGAGAATCCCAATTCCTCATGTGTTCACTTTTGTAAATAGGGTCCAAAAGATGCCAAGATTCTGTCCACAGCAGCAGAAGCGGCTATCAGTGCGCGTTTAGGGTCATCGTCACTGTTTATTCAGGCTTCCAGGCGAGGTTGACTAAGGAAACAGTCTGTAAGTCCTCCGCACACAGCGTGTGATCATATTAAGTACCTCCTCTTGTTTTTGTCAGGTTGAAGCAGAAACCTGTCCTATGTAACCGAGGTAGAAATAATGAACTGTTTGGTGAAGATAAGAAGTCAAGTGAGACAATATGACCTTTGTTTTAGTAAATGACTCATACTCATTTGGGCAGGTTTCCATAATATGTACAAGCTTACGGCGTACACATGCTGACTCTAAGTGGTACTTGAATTGCTATTGTTTTTGTACCTTCTGGTGCTGTTAAGGGATGAAGGCGACCTCGTTCCTCTGACAAATAAAGTTTGGACCCGACGGGAGAAACCTAAAGTGAACTCTTATGAGCCTATGTGAACTCAGTTCACGGTACATTATAAGGTTTTATATGGGTCCAATGTCCCATCGCATCTTGAGACCAGAGGTGCAGGTTCCAATTTCCAAATGGACTTTATTGCCTAGCGTTTTCAACCTTTGGGGCTAACCGAAGACAAGATAAGGTTCATTTGCTTGATGATCCTGTGTTCCGTGCACTTGATCAACACATTTACGTGGCCCCGTGTGTTTCTTGCACTTTCTGGACTCACGGTGAGGTCAGTCATCATTTGTTAGTAAGGCAAGGAAGAACTAATAGCAGAAAGTTAGTGAAGTTACGAATCACATATCGCATTTGAAGATTAGAACCTGAACAGGTTTACGACAGGTGCGGTGAATCACCGCGATCTCCGCCTTCCAGTCTACCTGAGCTCCAATCCATATCCAATCCAGGCATCCCTTCGTACCACAGCCTCAGTTGCTGACATGCGGCGTGGGCTGTGCACCTGGTAATTTTGGGCTGAGACTATCGGAAACAGGTGCGCGAGTGTTGAAACTACGTTTTAGTCTTGTTCCAACTTCCAACTTGTACTCGAAATCAAAACTGTGCTTCCTCCATTTTGTATTCTTCATTTTTGAACTTGTACATGCAAATTGCAATGGCTACTTTCAAAAAACGTTTAATACTTCTACTTAACGGAAACCATACTCTGCCTGCGTTTGGTAAATACGTGCATTTTTTTTTAATTTATAAACTTTTTTCTTTGTTTTTGATTGGAAAAGTTAAATTAAGAAGGAACGTTGGGTTGAGTGTCAGGAGTCAGTCAGAACCTCAGAACAGTTGAGTGAGCAAACACAAACAGTGACCTTTGGGTTCATAGTGGTCAATAGTCATTCTTGGTGATTGTAGAGTGTGACGTAATATAGGAAAACGTAGCATTGTAATATTCAAGATTTGAATCAAAAACATTCTGTAGCAATGCGGGGCAAACAGCAAAGGGTAGTGACATTCATTGGAAATGGAATGCAGAAGATATAAAGGGGTTGCATCTGAGTCTGATTTTCAAAATTGGATTTTCTTTGCGGAATGGGCGAGGAGAAGTGCGAGTTTGGAAAAAGAGGTGCTCCTTCCTCGTCTCCCGCTATGATTCCGATGGCATTTTTTGATATTGACTTGATAGACGTGGAGTTGATATTCCAAAGGCGAGATGGGGCATAAAAATGGCGTCAAGTATATTTATTTTGATATGAAACCGTCTAAATGAGATTATAAAAATGCAATGGCAAGCAGAGTCCATATCTTGTGCCCTTTTTTCGTTTCACGGTGAAACAGTTCGTGTTCATCCCATCGCATCCCATCGTGTCGCCTTGTTTTCCTCAACAGGGTGGGTTTTGGAGTTTGAGTTCTCTGCGTCTCCGTCTGTCTCGAGACTTTCCTGAGATCCTTTATGATCTTATATACGCTCACTTCTTGTCTTTTTTGGCCTTCGGTGAGTGTGTGTGGTTGGGTCCCATTGAAAATTGGAAGGAGCACTGGTGTTCTGGAACAGTCCTCAGGAAAGATATGAGTATTGTCTGCTACTGCATCTCCTCGTTCCAGAGTCTTCTCATGGCATGGATTCTACGTGACGATTTTCCTTTTGGGGTCCCTTTGGGTCTGTTCCCATGTTTACATTTACAATAATTTCCCAATATTCCCATGGCCTTCTGAGGTCTCTTCACCGCCGCCAGAAGTGTTCTGCCTTCACGGACACCGAGTATGCACATGTCATCTCTATTACGGGATTAGTTTGCTCCTAAATCGGTTATTTATCTGACCTGCAGAACGTTCAGTCACTCCTGTCGTCGGCATTTCCGCAATGTGTAACAGGAACCATGAAAAATAACAACTAATACCATAATAACGTATAAGGAGCCAACGTTCATACGCACAACACTTCCTGTTGAATATCGGAGCAACTGAGTTGAGAAGGTTTCTATTTCCTTATAGTAATATAAGAAAGGCTGTTCTGTCTTTGCTAAAGACACTTGAATTTTTCTCAAAAAGAATTAAAGATTCTTTGAAGATAGCGAATGGGCCTGACGGTGTCACTCATTCCGTTCAATTGCCTTGAAAGAACAAGTTGAAGTGTGAGACTAAAGACTGGTTGCATGCCAGGAAAAAAAGGGGATTCCGTCCTCTTGTTCTCTCTTGATTCTGACAAAAAGATGCAATTTATTTGATTGTAGGATCGGTCATGCAAATACCCTTGACTTGCTTTTACACAAGTGCTATACACAAAGCAAGCGCTGTTGACGCGTGTACAAACAGAATTTTTTGCCACTGAGACATCGCATCGCAAAGAAAAAAAAGCTAAAGGGAAAAATTTCATTGTGAGAGGGAACAAAGCATCAGGGAAATTACAACCGTTCACACTTAACGGGAACAAGCAGTTCCGACTGTTTAAAACGATAAAAGTGGAAGAAAGAAACGAAGCTGTGGATCTTACAGCACAAAAGATACTATGGAGGGTGAAATGATGAAATTTTTTCATGTTGACGAGCATATAGCACACTTGCCACTTGCTACTCGTTTTTTTCTGCCACTTTTGCCTGTCTGTCTTTTACAAGTGTATAATAGGAGCAGTAACCGTGGCTCTACAACTTTCAGTGGGCTTCTTCTTTCTGCTATTAGCCATGAGAAGTCAACGTGGCACTCAACGGCCTCCTACAGTCTGAGTTGCTGAGATTGATCTTTCTCGTGTCTGACATTTCCTTCCGTTTCTTTCCTTTATTTGGACACTTGGTTTCAAAGCACTGACTCACCCATGCACACACTAAAGGATTTTTCTACTCACCATTGCATATTGCATTGCTTTTTTTCTTATGCTTCTCTCCTCTTCAAAAGCGGTTTCCCACTGATCGTCTTCAAATGAAACAAATTTTCTGCGGATCCAAGTGATTGCTTTTGTGTAACTTATATACTATCTTTGCAGCTCATCCGTCCGTGGTGGTCGTCTTTGACTAGTATTCCTCAATTAGGCAAGGTTCGGTTGGCAACTGACGGCTCGCAAAAAAATTCGTTATTGGTTTCTTTGCAAACATGCTTTATTACATAAGATTACATGTTGGAAACTCTTCCTTTGAATGTTTGTATGAAAGGAAATGTGATGTAACGTTTGCCAGAATTCTGAAACTTACGACGGAATTTCCTCCAAATTTTTCCTATACATCTTATTCCTCTTAACCTTCTACTACAACGCAATTCCAGAAGAGATGAAAATCTCTCGTGTTCCTTGTGTTGTGGATACAGTTTTGATACTTAGCGGTTTCTGCGTAATGTCACAAAATGTGCGTACAAATAATGTGTTTTTGAGTTAGTACAAACTTGTAAGACGTTATGAAAACAGCGGAGCACAGCTGGATGGAAAATATAGAACATCAGTCTTTTTTTCTGTCTAATATTTAAGACATGCACAAACGTTATAAAAATAAGGTATAAGGTTTTTTTGGACTTGAAGGTACTGCTTTTTAAAGGTACTTCGAAATACGAGCGAGGAGTGAGCAGTCGTGCAAGGGTTTGTATAAAAAAAAGTCAAGATTGAAGACAAAGATATAGACTTGGAAGGGAAATGCTCAATGTTTCCGTTCTACTTGGTTGCACCATAAATAAAATGCATCCAATGAATTTTTATTATGGAGTCCACGTATGCATGCATGAATGTTTTAAAATTCATAAAAGAATAAATTCAATCTGAGCGCACACGGCGGAAATGTGGAGGTATGGAGTCTTCTATCGTTCTCGTGAGTGAATGAGGCTGAAGGTGAACTCGACTTTGGAGAGGAGCCTTGGTGTATCTGGCTCATGATAATGTATGCGGAAGAGACAGTGAAAGGAAAAGTGTCATAAATTTGTTGAAGCAACTTCAGTGAGAAAGTGGATCCGCACAAGGGGAAAATAAGAGTGAACGAGTGAAGAAGATGTTCCAAAGAACAGTAATGCAGCTTCTGTACCCTTGTACTGTACCCGAGAAGAAAAAAGTCTCATTCTCACAGCCCTTGCCTTGTCAAGCCTACTATATAACATGTTTCCACAAAACTCGTTCAAATAAGTGGAGATACAAAGATAGAAAAAAGACAGAGGCAATTGAAAATTGCCTGCCCGTAGGACTCCCCACTATGTACACTTTTACAACGATGAAGTGTGTAGAGAGAGTAAAAATTGTCCCTGATCCTGTTCTTCCTCGTCTTAAAATTCACATGGCGGGCAAAGAAATAAGACAAAAAAAGGAGCAATCTAAACTATGAATATTAGAAGGTTGCCAGGTTTAAGAGTGGAGTGCTGTATAATAACATGTATATTGTGCTATACGCTCCAAAAAAGCTGTTACATTTACTACTATTATATGTGAATGGAGAAATGTGCTAGGGCACGAGTTGTCCTCGTCGTCTGGCACTCTTGGCGAAAAAGATAGAATATATATTATTACATTTGTCTCCAGTCATAATGTGATGTAGGTATATAATGTAATAATGGGACGGGATGAGCAAGAGACCTGAGCTTCTCTTCTTGTCAGCTCAAGTCGTAGTTGAGAATTGTACTACTGTTTCAGTTTTACGAAATTGAATGCTTTTATAGTATGCGTATTCCTGGCTGCTTTTTCTTGTGTATGTGAAAGCTGAAGCCAGGACCCTTTTTGGATTCCGTGTCTTCTTGTAAAGTCGGTCGAGGACTTGGCTAACTGCTATTGCCCTCACCATTTCTCTCCTGTAGAAGAAAGTCCTTGTGAAGATGTTCGTCGTCGTTTTCTTTTCTCCTTATGGGGATGAGTGTGAGTGAGTGCGAGTAAAGAAGGAGAATAGAAGGCACAGAGAGTCAAGATGGGAATGGCTCACAGGGCTCACGATACAATAAGAAGATGCACAGAAGCTTTTCGCAAATGAACATCAGTGCTTTTGGTCGGACTCAATAAATTACTCCCTAATGTAATCTGTATTATTACCGCACTCTGTAATGCCCATGTAGCTCCCAGTCTCCGTAAATGTAATATAACGTAAATGTAAGGGAAAAAGAGAACTTGGAGAAGCTGGTGGCACGACGTGAGCTCTTGACTGGCTTCCCGTGTCATAGGGGTTGTATCCCTCCAGCCACGGAGTCCGGACAAGAAAGCTTGTGAGCTTTTCAATGAGCATCGTCTTCTTCTTCGGTCTGTCTGTCTACTTTCTGACTGAGGCTTTACTTTATGGTTCGGGCTATTGAAGGTCTCCTTCTGTCTGTCTAAGTGGAAGAATGGGACATTCTTTAGTGCAAGTACTATGAGCTACATAATGGCAATCGTGTGTGGAAACAAAGTGAAGAAACGACAACAAGAGAAGAGCTGACGGAGGTAATCGCACAGAGCTGGTTTTCTTCCTTTAGTCTCTCTTATTTCTTACACTTCTGACTTTTTCAGTCAATGTAAGAACGTACTATAGTTAAAGCAATGGGTACAATTGTTACGAGGAAGTCTTAGTAATTCGCTTCCTGTATTTGGGTATTGTGTAGGAGTTTTTGGGGCCAGGGTGGCGGAGGCACATAAAAATATTAGATTTTTGGAGTTGATAAGTGGAAAGGAATCAAGAGCGAAAGGCACAACAAGAAAATACAATATGGTCGACGGGAGACGATGTTGCTTGGACGAACACTTCTCAAGTGGCCTTTTTTGGCTCGATGAGCTCGTGTCGTCTGTGTGTGTAGTAAAGAAAGAGCAGACCTCATAAGCACTTTGACATGGATCCGCTCAGCCTCTGCAACAAATTCATTGTCTCTTTTGCTCCATAGCGGCTATCATTCGGTGGAGTGGTTGTTGCAACGAGACGACGCGTTCCGAGATGATATCTCGTCATATCCGTCTCCGCTGTGTACTTTTCCTTTTTGCGAGTCAAGCTCAAAGTGGTCATCAACCAAGTAGCACATAGTAATGGCAGTAGTACATGGGAAATGTATAATACTATTCCCTTATAGCCATGTGTTCCATCAACTTACTCTTCGGTCCACATCCACTTTCCACACTATGATCAATGACATTTTGTCCCATAGGTTGTTTGCACTGGCATATGACCACCTTCGTTGTTGGACTACCGTGCTGGTGAGTGCCGTCTCCACTCAAATGAGACGGACACACAGGAGTTGACTTGGCTAATGAAAAAGATACAAGAACAAGGAGTTGACGAGATATTGCTTATTGCTCTGAGACTCCGTTTCCATTAGAAGGTCATCAGACACAGCAGGGTGGTAACTAGTTTAGGCGCTTTGGTGCTATTGCCCATCTCACAGATGTAATTTGTCCGACGTTCGCTGCCGGTATTCCTCTGAGAAATGATTTTGATGATGATGATGACCTGTTTTGTAACGTCGCCTTCACTCATGTTTCCTTTTCTTGTTGATTACAGTGGAAGTGGACGAGTTGGCGTCTGAGGAGTTGGTGATCGACGAAGGAGAGGTGACCGAAGAGCCGAATTCCGAACCAGAATCACCAGTCATGAGTCCGTCTGCACGTCCCAACTCTAATAATGGAACTCCCGTCGACTCACCCAGGTCTGACAGGATGACAATCGATGAAGGTAAGAGATTTTTGAGCAGCCAGACTGCTTTTTGTCACACCGTGACCGTCGTCACCACCTTTATTTGTGCTTTTCCTTTTCGACTTTTCTCCTGCTGGCAATTCATCATTACTATGTGATGTTTGAGTGGACGGGGAAAAGAGAGAATTTCCATTGACCCCAGGCACATTGTCATTGCTTCACGGAAGTAAAGCATTTTAGGAAAAAGCATACTCGAAGTAGCATGTTTCTTTAAAGAAAGAAATCGTGCGGCGCATTGCGGTGAAAGTTGAGGGGCTCAGGTTTGAATTGCAAAGTCGTGGGGCATTCACGCTCTCAAATCCAGACGAGCGAGAAGTTAACCTGGTGCAGGAAGTGACAGGAAAGAAATCGAGGGAAATTTATTTGATTTTCTCGCTTCACCACCGTGAAGAGCCACCGACATTGACTTGACATGATGGAAGGAAACTGCAGCTCTTGTGTGTGCATAGGTTGACTTTTTGAAGCAGAGTCAAGCCTCTCCTTTTTGAGGTTAGGATTTCCCTTCACTTTCTCAGAGTGACGAAGCTTGTTCAACTTTACTTTCAAGTGTGAGACAGAGTAGAGTTACCTTTCCTTACCATATCATATACCGAAATGTCTGTCGATACCTTTCTCACTTTCCCCATTTCTCGAGTATCTCTCTGCGGTTTACAAAAGCTTTACAGATTCTCAGGCGGGCAAAGCATTCACGGTTCACACATACTCATTTTCTTCAAAGGACGGGAATACGAGAACGTCCGGTTTCCTTGCCTTTTATATAAGTTTATATAGAGGAGCAGACACTTTGAGTTTACACAAACCACACCGCAAGGAAGGATTTCGGAGAACAGCATAAAGCACCTTGAGTTGAATTTCTTACGTTACGTTACGTTGTATGAAATGAAGTGAAGTTTCTTTTTTTGTGTGTTTTTTTACCTTACAAGCTCTGAGGGAAGTGTGAACTTTCTCGTTTTCTTTTGTATGCACCTACATATACGATCAGGAGTATAGATGTTTGAACGTAGTGAAAATACCTTGGAGAAAGACGAGGAAGAGAAGGAGGACGACAAGAGAAACTGAAAAGTTGAACTGACTTTTTTGCCATTAGACCCTTTGTATAAAAGGGAATAGCTGTGCATGGGATGTTAGGATTGAACATTCGCTTCATGGCTCATGGAGGAAGGAAAGGTACATTCCACAGATGAAATTACTGGGAAAATTGAGTCAGTCGAACCGCATTGTTAAACATTGTTCCAACCTCGTATCAATTTCGCAACCCATTTTTCTCATGTCTACAAACTATGTTAACTTCTTAGTGGCGAAAGACGTAGATTTGCTTACATTTGATTTTCAACTGGTGTATTGTGAGTGAGGGTTTATTTTTTGTGCTTTTCTTGATTTTCACATGGAGGACTTGAGGTTTTTGAGTCGGAAAGGATTTTGCTGCTTATTTTCCACTTGTAACTTGGGAAGGAGTGAGTCTTACTTTGCCTGAGTGCACATTGGAGTAGTGGGAAGAAGTCCTTGAGCATGAAGGGAAATGGATACAGTTGGGCGGAGAAATTAGTCGCAAGTCTCTCATTGTCACAAGAGGAAAATGGTATTTTCTAACTCAAATTAGAAACCTGCTGCCTGCTCTTTATTTTTGTCGTTGAGCGAGAGGGTCTTTACTTCCGCCATAGATGAACTAGGACAAATGAAGCTGAGGATTGTTCCATTGAAAGGAAACCTTAATAATTTATATCAAAAGCGTGTACGTATAAGCTAATCTAATGGGGAAAAGTGAGGAATACTACAAGTGAAAATGAGTAGGAGCCCCAAAAAGTCTTAGTGTGTGTGAGTGACTAATTTACCATCGTTTGTTTCTTTCATTTCCTGAACTCACTTTTCTTTTCCACTTGACTCGTGAGGGTTGAGCTTGAGAGATTCAAGAAGAAACTCTTCTTCTGTGTATGTGTCTGTCTCACTGTCTTTTTCTCGATGTTATGTCTCGATGTATGTGCGCGTGAGGAGAGACAGAGCGACTCTATGACTAATTTTTTAATCAGGAACCTATTTTTCTGGCACGAATCCTATGGGCTTTTCCTCTCT